>JACEII010000057.1:98282-225729 GCA_014332785.1 Antheraea mylitta | reverse complement strand
TTTTTCACAGCAATTCCATTTATAATATAGAAAATTATTACATACTAGCCACTGCCCGCGACTTCGTTCGCGTGGAATAGATATACTGAAACTAACACGCAGCAGTTCTCAAAAAGAAAAAACACCCCGATTTTGAAACATTTTTCATCTGTGCTCCGCTCCTATTGATCTTAGCGTGATGATATATAGCCTATAACCATTCTCGATGAATGAGCTATATAACACTGAAAGAATTATTCAAATCGGATCAGTAGTTCTTGAGATTACTCCCTACAACGTCACAACATCACAACGTCACAAACTCACAAACTTTACGTCTTTATAATATTAGTATCGGACCAATAGTTCCTGAGATTACCCCCTACAACGTCACAACATCACAACGTCACAAACTCACAAACGTCTTTATAATATTAGTATCGGACCAATAGTTCCTGAAATTACCCCCTACAACGTCACAAACTCACAAACTTTACGTCTTTATAATGTTAGTATAGATATACAGTGTAATTTCTTAAAATTCCATTTAGTTTACGGTTAGTCTACCACTGTGATAAAGAGAAGGAATGTCATTTTTTCATAGTTGATAAACTCGGGCTCTATTTCATTTTCAAAATACACATGAAAGCGAGCGAAGTCGTAGCAAACGTTAGTGGTACCAAGCTCCTGTACGTTTTTCTAATTGGACATATTGAGTAATGTATGGTAGGAGAATATAGCATAGATACTGTTTCCCAACAAACACTAACGAAACGAACCACGACGTACATTAGCGACTTATACTCAATTGTATATTATACGATAGAAAAAACTATGGTGCCATATCCCGATCGAGAATTGGGTTACAAAACTATCATATTAAAAATCACCGGGCTTTACAATTTTACGATTAAAAACAATATCTTTGAAATAGAAACATACTTATTTAATTGTGTGATTTAAATGTATTTACGGAAACCGAAAGAAGATTTAAAATTAAGTAAACCGAAATACGATTTTGTATTATGTAATCCGAATAAAAACCGGTTTTATACTCGGAAACCGTTATAAATTCAAATCTCAATAGCGTCGACTTCTTCTTTGAAGAGACTTGATAATCCTATTGAAGTCGTTTAACGAAAGTCCAAAGGATTTTCAAGACATCTAATTCGACAATACCCTTGTACAGAGAAAGAAGTACAATGATTCTATTTCCAATTGTGAATATATTATATGGTTTTTATGTAAAACCTTTTACGGTCGAAGTAATATATTATGATTCACAAATCAGAATATATTCAGATAAAAGGATCATTTGTCTCTTTTAATGACGTAATTAGGCTTCGAAATTCAAATAGGAAATACAAGATGGCCGTCATACGTGCATAAATTTTGTACATATTTGCAAAAAATATAATAATTACTTCTATTTTAGAAAAATATATGTTATTTATCACAGTTAATTTATATAAGCTGATGTTATCGCTAAAATGTTTCACCATTATTAACCACTGAAATTATGTTACTGATTTCAAGTTACCTCTCAAGTTAAACTGTTGTGGTTTTATTACAAAAAAGTTAAATAGGTATTGAACGCTTGCTTTAAAAAAGTTACGTTGTAGATGCAGCACGCTCGGTGAATGTTCGCCATTTTGCTAAGTTGTTTCGTTTGGTTAGGTTAGGTTAGACTTGCGAAAAAAGGATAACGCGAACTTGCTTCGGGCGAGCGCGGTGCATTTAGTATGAAACCTTTTTAAAGCAAGTGTTCAGTACGTATTTAACTTTTTGTAATAACACCGCTTCTGTTCAGCTCATACGGATAAGTTTCATGGTATATATTTCTAACTGCAACTCAATTAATCATCAAAATCGTTTTATCCATTTTAGGAATAAACTCGAAAAAATAACAGTATAAAGATTAAAGAAAATTTAGGATTGTTATATTTATTCTGATTTTAGTAATAATCGAGAACAAGATCTTATGAAATGTAAGTTATAAATATTATTTTATTTTCTTATATGTTTTTCAAATTAGTAATAATAATAATAAAAACTCTAATGTAATAGAATTAATCTAAGTGCAATAATAGTGATCAAATAACAGTTTTAAATATATTACTATTAAAGATCCAATTAAAGGGAAAAGATGCAGTACATGTAAATTGACATCCGTAGTCTTAACAGCGAAAAACCTATCATGGAATACTACATAAATGTTTAAGACTTTTCGAAAACAAAATATAACAGTTGTTGTAACGACATCTATATGTCAAAATTAAGAAATGCGTTTTCAAAACAATATATATGTTCCTCGCCAAACTCTTTGGTCACTCTGAATATAGATTTAGATATAAATATTATATATATTATATATATTATATTATATTATTTTTATATTATTTGAATTTGAATTATTTTTATATTATATTATATTATATTATATTATATTATATTATATTATATTATATTATATTATATATATATTATTATATATATTATATATTATATATGTATATATATATATATATAACGTTGAGACACATAAATGCCAATTTTAGATTTCTATAATAAAATGTAAAAGTTATTTATTAAATTTGCATTAATCTCTTAAAGATATGCGAAAATTGCGTATGTCCCAACGTATAGGTATATTCAGATTGGTCAATAAGATTAGCGAGAACTGTACTTCGTTACTCATGTTAAATATTCAGATTCATATTTTGAGAATACTCATTAAAAATAGTTTATTTTATGAATATTTATTAAAGGAAATGTTAATTTGATACGGGTTGCGTAATACGTACCTGCATGCTATTAATTCATAATAATATTTGTTCTAAATCGCAATCTTGGGCCTATTTCAACTTTGGAGATTATTTTTTAATGTTTGTTTAGGAAATATAAAACAATATCCCTTGTTTTATTTGAAAGCCTGTATTAATTATATTAATTGTTTCAAGCGAAGTCTAACTTATAGCTTTTCTTGAATTTTATCTATTTTTATTCTTAACATCTAATGGATTTGTCGAGACATTTTCTTTCATAAAAACAATGCACCTTTGAGCTTGTTACCATACGGCTGATTGCCCTAAGTACTCGTCCAAAAGGTTCGGTGTAAAGGCCTGTCAGGCCAACAGTGTTAGACTGTACGAAAAAAAATATCGAGGCGGTCAAAAGGACTGTCAACAGAAGTGAAAAGTAAACGATGAAATAACTGTGTTCTTTTTGTGAATTATTTAATTTTCATAATTTGTAAATTGAAATTATTAACATTAATCTACGTTTTATATCTATTGCCACTCCGAGCAATATATTATATACGTTTTTGTACAGTTTATTTTTTTTTATATCAAATCAGGCAAAAACTCCGGGAAGTTATATATTCATCGTTGCTCAGTTTTACCCATCATTTAATATTTTTTATCCACCTCTATAAAAAAGTTATGAAAGATTTAAAATGGGTTGGCGTGCGAAAAAAAAATTAAAATCGAAAATCTCAAGGTTGATTTTTTAAGTATGTCGCTTGCCCATTCTTTTCTCTTTTGAAGTCAACTTCTAATTTAAATTCCCCACTTCTATCTTATGTTTTTATAATACACCTGCGATTTATATTTATAGTACAGGCTACAAGGTTGGGAGCCACTGGCGTGTGTCGAAGCTTCTTTTGTCAGTAAAGTCGAAGTTTTTTAAGAGTTACACTCGTTACACCGCCATCCTTTATCCTAAAGACCTTTGTCGTAAACAATGACTTGTAAATTGTAGAAGTTATTTGCCTTGTTACTAATTACAAATTGTACATAGCCTTTGTCTTTCTAAGTAGGTAAGAAGGGATTACGAATATTACTGCACTTATTTCGGTTAATCGTATATTTTAACTTAGAAACTAAGATTTTAATATTTAAAAATGAGTCGAGGCAGTCAGAAGGACTGCCGATAATAGTAAAAACTCAAAAAATAAAATAATCTTATTCTCTTTTATGTTATCATATTAATTATGGTGTGAAGTATATTTAAATATCAGAATTCGTTTATTTTAATTATTAACATTAGTGTGGTTTTCATATTTATTGGCAGTCAGAGCAATAATTACATACATTTTTATAAAATCTATCAACTAATCTGACGTTTCATGACCTACAAGATATTAATAATACGTGCACATGGGCTCCTATACTACGCATGTACTACTACGCAAACGCAATGTTACGTAGCATGTCATTTAAAGACGAAAGAACTGTGTGTGGTAGAGCTTGGCAATTAAAGTCGCCTGAATACAGAGTCTAGGTATACAAACCGCGATAATGGCAGATTTAATACGTCGCTTTCGACCGCCCCAGCCACGGCTCAAGCCTAAGTTCGATCCCACGGAGTGGAGCCCTGAAACACGTTGCCAGCGTGATATAGTGACACAGAATATTTTTATTCTCTAATTCACATAGAACACATATCACCCCCACATACATGCATACACACAGGTAGGTGCACATATAATGGAAGGGTTTTATTTTGTTCCTTGTTCGAACTAAGTTAATTTGGTTTGGCCTAGTTGACAGGTAAAAGAAAACTTTTGATACAACATATATCAGAAAAGGCGTAATGCTCCTGAATCAAGCGATGTACGAGTATATATCCACTAACCAAATACAGCGGTAAGGATTTGTACCGGATTGGTACTCACAACAACTTTCTAAATGTTTGTGTTTTTGCCGATGTATTGTAGATTTAATAAAAATATTATTTTTTTTTTATTGAAGCACGACAAATTGACTGCACTATGCCTGATGGTAAGCATAGTACAATCCAAAAACAGTGGCGACTACCGAGAGACAGATCATCCATCGTCGGTCGCCGCTGTCATGCCGGCCATAATGACGAAAGTCACCCGGTACTGGATATGCACAGGCTGATCCCGAAACGCGACGCGCAAAAGTGCGTCACTATGACGGGCTTTTTCACCATGTACACGGTGGTTGCGACCCAGTCGGGCTGTAAAACCCTACCACCCCGCAAAATTAATATAGATTTAATAAAAAGAAAATTATGTTGTAATTGCTTGCTTAGATAATACATACGGTACTGTGAAATGTAAGTGTTATGAAGACTACAATCCTACGCTAATTCGTAGCGGCGCTACGAAACGTAGCTAACTTGCTTCAGCTCGCAAACACAAAATTCATACCTGTGGTGTCTACAGTAAAAGATAGCCACTACGATTTCGTATAACTCTTATCTTATTATTAAACTTAATATAATTTTACTTGATAATACATAAATGTTTTCCGGAACAACAGCTAGATGGGCACAATATTTAGTTCGAGAAATTAGCAGTATGGGGCCTCCATAACCATTAAAGAAAAATACTCAGAATACATTATATATATCTTAATATATATCCGCTATAATTGAGATAAGCTAGATTTTAAAATATTTGAATTATTTTAATACTCGAAATGGCTACAAATAAGTCATACAATGTTTAAGGTAAGAGCATCAAAAATTTGTAGGTTGACATTATTAGGTTCTACAAATGGGTCCCAAAATTGGTTTTGGTGGTTCATATATCATGTCAAGCAGATTGTAATGTTGGGAGTCTATTACAGGATAAATGAACGATAGTGATGTCTTGAAATTACTCCCATCTTAGTTCATCACCTAAAGATGATTGTAATAACAATGACTTGAATTGTTATTATTAATGCATAAACAATAAAAACGTAAAGTGAATCGCCTTTTTCGTTTATTTTCTGTGACTAGGTTGTATCTGAATCGGTAATAGTGGTTTAAAGTTCATAAGCACATTTTCAGGGCCTAAATATAATGTAGTTTTTTTTTTCATTTTGATAATAATGTGCTTTCTTTGTTCCAGGTTTGTGAAAAATCTTCCTACAAGGTGTAATATTATTTCGAAGTAGAAATTCAAGAATATGTTTTGTAAGTGCTTTGACAAATTATTTAAAATTTAATGTAAATAATTTTTGGAAGATTTTTTCTTCCAATCGCCATCATCAATCTATAAGAGACACACTGCAGGGCCATAGGCCATTATCCGAAGAAAAATACGGGCATAATCACCACGCCAGTCCACGACCTACTGAGGATTTCAAACTCCGAGAAATCCATAGTTTTCCCACATACGATGATACTACAAGAACATTTCTCAGGTTCAGATTTCCTCACGATGTTTTTTATTCACCATTACGCAATAGTCTTACCAATTTAATATATTTACGTGAATTCCGAAAATTCTCTCTCTCTCTCCTGCTTTTAGTATAGAATCTTGAAAACAAAAGGAATGTTGCAGCAGTGACATTAAAAGGGCTTTTAACGAAGAATTTTATTTTATTTATGAAAATATATTCGCAATACCAAATTCTTAAATTCATTTCTCAAAGAACATTAAGGTAAGTAGACGTGTTCTTAATCAAGGAAATCCGATAGGCGTCGGGCGCGGATCCATTAATGAAATTGGCTCAGCTGAGACCTGGAGACATTACTCTGAGAAATCAACAAGACAGCCCGTGTAATGGGACCATTGACTTCTTGTTTGACAATTTTTTATGAAAATTGGTACAAATAAATTCTTGATCTTATGTCTCGTCCGTTAACGGTGTTAGATTTAAAACCTAAACATGTAGAACCTTGATATCTGAAGTCTGTCTAGCCTCTAATTAAATCCAGTATTTGATAATTCTGGTAGTAAAATTAAAAATGAACCATGCAATATAGTCCTTATCAAGTCTGCATACTGTTCATTCGGCTAAGTACCTTAAGCTTTAAAAAATATTGATTAATTGTTGCAAGAAAATATGAAATATAATAAAACTCAATTAATATTGCATACGTAAGGTCCCCATATAATTAAGTGACATGGCAGAAAATAATCCTAATCAGTAAGTCGAATTTTATTGTTTATACTACAAATTATCCAAATATTAGATCTGGAACTTGTACTCTCCTAACTTAAAGTACAACAATTATCATGACCTTAATGGGGTAAAAGTTATTTTCATAGTCCACTTGTAACTATTGCTTTTAGTTGGGGAAACCCTTGAACGAAGTCCTTTTTGTTGCGGCCCTAATGCGTTTAGGTTATGTCGTCCCTTTTTTGTCACAGTCAATTGTAACGCTGGAAATTTTTTGTCCGCTGGGAGTGGTTTCTGTTTTCATTTTAATATTACGTAGACCCGCCTTACCGTTTTATATTTCAAAGTAGCTGACCACTCCGTCTTTGGACGACTGTACTAGTTAAGAAAATGAGACCTAATTATTCCTTTATAGTCAGATAAATTGGCGGATGAACATCAATGTTACAATATCTTTGAAGATTTCTTTAATGTAGAAGATATTGCTAACAATGTCTAATAGTGTCTTATAATCTAATGACTAAGCCCACTTATTAAATCACTTTTTATATTTATAACCAAATGTTTGACTTTTCACTAGGATTTTTTTAATTATTTTCTTTTATACAAACCAAGTCCTGACAATTACAAACAACTTGAGAATAGTTTGCCAAACAAGTGCAGCTGTCATAAATTGATGCAATTACATACAATTTTTATTTATAAAGGTAACTGTATTATAGTTTACTGCAATTCAAGTTAAAATTGATATCTTAATACATAGTCGTAATGTTGATAAAGTGCTATGGTTTATTACATGATTGTTCAGTCTTCCGTTAAACCTTAGTTGTCGGAGAATCTTGTTGTTTCTTTTATTGATACTCAATTTAAAAGAACAATAACTTGTCATATGACTATTAATAAACTGTGACGTGCGATTTCACTAGCATTTAGTTTTTAGATTTATTGTCAACATTAATAGATAAGTTTAAATTTCATAAAAACACTATTTTTTGTAAGCGACGAAATCTTGCAGCATTGTAGCTAGCGACATAACCGGTTACAGTTCGGCTCTTCTCGGTAATGCTCAATTCAATTCTCGGTACTTAAATCCCACACCATATCGCGTGGCACATCCGCACTATTACTTCCTTCTTTTTCTTTAAAATCAATCTTAAATTTGAAGGGATTTTTTACATATCATATTTTACGGGCTCAACAATCTCCACTGCTTAAAACTCCCATGACGTTTAATATTGTTGTACATAAATACTTCCTGCAAATCTCATCCACACCCTGCAATTCTAGTTTCATTAAACAAAAACGTATTGTTTTCCTTAACTTTAAATTTGTGAAATACTTTGCTATTTCCCACAATTTTTCTACGTCTTTGATATAGCGCTCTTATCGAAAGATTTTCGAACACCAACCGGTATCGGAGACCTCTGATTTCTCAGCATTAGCCTTAGTTACTTAAAGTATTATTTTAGTTGTGTAGACGAGGTTAGAGTTCTAACTGAACTGGTCACAACTGACCGCAAGTAAAATCTAATTATCAACAAAAGGATTACTTTCGCAGATACGATTGTTTTCGCATCGTATTTAATTAAAAGTTTCATCGTGTTTTTTGTTCGAAACTTTGATCGGTTCAGGAATGCCTCTGGGGATGTTTTTGATTTTGTTTCTATTGTGATTTCATTAGTGAACGGTGTGGTTTATGCGGTCAGTGTTAGTTTGTAATATTCCATCAGTACTCCTTTAATCCTGAAATTAATTTTGTTTCCCCGAGCAAAACAGTTAAAACGAAATTCGAATTTATTTTCTATCTAAATTTTTTAGTCAAAATTTAGAACCAGATTAGGCCCCCATCGGCAGCG
This sequence comes from Antheraea mylitta, assembly GCA_014332785.1. Taxonomy (NCBI): domain Eukaryota; kingdom Metazoa; phylum Arthropoda; class Insecta; order Lepidoptera; family Saturniidae; genus Antheraea; species Antheraea mylitta. Next base: position 217,031 of record JACEII010000057.1, on the reverse strand, counting down.
GCTCAAGCCTAGGTCCGATCGCTCGGCGGGAAGCCCTTGAGTGCGTTGTTTGCGCGAAACAGTGACACAAACGCTTACATCACTGCTACAACACTACAGTATCACCCCCACACACGTGCACGCTTACATGCTTACACATTAAAGTGGATGGGTTTTATTTTATTCTCTTGTCGAACTGAAAAAACTTTCGAAATTTTCCGATAAGAAATATATGTAAGAGTTGTTGAGATATGTATGCTTAGTACACATATATATTTCAACAACTTCTACATATATGAATAGTTAGTTAGCTAGGTTAACTAAGTGCACCCTTGAGCTAGTTGCCAAAAATAAAATCGGCTGAGTGCGTTAAGCGCTCATCTTAGTAGTCCGGTGAAGCTGTTAAGACCATGCTAGGTCAATAGATTAGTAAGTTCGAGAAAAAAAAACAAAATTTAGACTAAGATTTAGATAGAATTTCGGATTTATATATGAGTGTTATATGTTTTGAATGCGTTCACTTCCAAACAAGTCAGAACATTTTTAACAACTTTCTACAAAACCATTTTCGTGTACCGTTCAAATTTATGAACGAAACTTAAACATTTAATGAAATTAGTATATTCATGTATATAAATAGATCAGGATTACTATAAGTACATTTAAGTAAGATTTCTCAACCATTTAGAGACAAAGGACGTTTTACTATTGCCAAGCTCTTTTGAGACTGAAACTTCCTTAGTTGAACAATAATTTAGGATCGCATTATAAATTAAATTCTCTAGTCTTGGATAAAATACGAACTTATGTAAGGTCAGCACATACAATTTACGATGCCGGAGAATCTGTAATTATTGAAAAAAATATTAGTCTATTTTTTTACTCGTATAAGCTAACGTGATTAAATTAATCTCTACGTCTACAGTTGATTTAAAAACCTGGGAGTAAAAGTTTATTAGTGCTTGTTAATTTGCTTTTCACGGTAATTTCACAGCTCATGCCTTGCTTAAATATTAAATCTTATATTCTTTTCTCTCGCATCACACTTATTTTTTTTTTGTCATGAGTAAAATGGCGTACCTTCCTTTACATTCTTTTTATTCAACATCCATTTGCAAGGGTCAAATCTAATTTCGAAAATCATAGTAGGTCTCGACTGAATATGAACATATGCGTTTATACGATTTGAGTGTAATATAGAATGTAACCTCCTACTTCTATTGTTTCGATGAAATTTATATAGAAAATACCTTGTTAAATTTCAGGTTTTGGCGTTGGAACCCAATCTCACCTGGTCTTAAATAACGATGTGCTCTAAGACAGTAAACACGCTAGATCTAAAGGGGACTAGCTCTCTTGTGGAGTTGTTGAAACACCAACAGGTGCTGGACAACAGATTTTCAATTCCACAATAGCAGCTAGCCAAGCGGACTTAGAAAAAACCCTATCATTATACTATGGTTTCATGACGATATTTTCCTTCAAGGAAAACTCTGACTCAGTTGCAAGGATTAGCATTTACGTCTATCCCCACTGTGTCCGAACACGTTAGCAACTAAGCCTATCATCACGAAGGCGACAAAGTCATCGTGTTTAAAATCTATTTAATATCACATAATAGCAATTATGCAAGAAGAAGAGAGTCGTCATAAATCATCGATAAAAAAAACAATCACAAGAGGAAATAACGACGTTGAATTATATGAAAATGATACGGAACACTCTCCCGGAAGTACTGTCATTAAGCGAATTTATATTTTTCTCAACAGAAGTGCGCTCGGTTGCTTTGAGCGCAAGTTGTCGCTAAGTACCATTAGGGGTAAGTATTCGCATTGTTGTTGCCTTAAGGATGTTAACGATTCCATTTCTAAATACGTTTTAATACGCCAGCATTTCCTATTCATTTGCATTAAAGCTTTGAATGTTCTCAGTTTAAATTGAATAATCATTTAAATTTCGGCCCTTCTTATTGGACTTGGCAAAGACATTTTTAAATGCTACCGATAAAAGTTTCAAATCTTATAAGTGACTTATGATTTTACTAAACAAAACATCAACAAATTTTTCAAATATATTCATTTGTCTACGTTCACACGTGCTTATAAAGATAAGCATTTCCTATTTATGTACATTAAAGCTTTAAATTCTCTTAGTTCAAATCGAATAATAATTTAAATTTTATCCCTGATTACTCAACTTAGGCAAAGCTATTAGATGTTACCGAAAACATAGTTTTAAAATGTAGAAATGACTGACGATTTTACTAAAGAAAGTATTAATGGAATTTACAAATATAACAATTTCTCAACGTTCATTTGTTACGCTTTCATGCCTTAAGTATGCAAAGGATTATCATAAAATTTGCAAACTCAGGAGTACTTTGCATTATGAGAAGTACAGGAAAGGATATAGCGTATCTTTCATCCACAAAAAAGTTCTAGCCTCAAGGAAAAGCAAAATCCACATAGACTAGAGTTCTTCGAATGCAATAGTAGCAAATACCTGTCTCTACTTTCTTGTTCCTCTTGGTAATAGGATGTTCAAAACCTATGATCTAAAGGAAAATTACAAATTTATACAAAGTTCATAAAATATTTGAAACCTCTTGTATGTGGTACGGCACTTTGTTTCAGTGAATAACGTGACCTAAAGAAAGGCGAGAAAAAAATTACCCGTTTGCCTTTTATGTTTACACTTTTTTTATCTCTAAGTACATGTTACTTCGTGGTGATTTAGTGTGTTGACTGGTGGAATATTTATCCGATGTCCGCAGATTCGTATCCCGGCATATACCGATAAATTTATAGGAATTCGCATACATTTACTAAATTAAATTAGTACTGACGGTAAAGAAAAACATTGTAAGGAAACCTGAACTTGAGACTTTTCCTTGTAGCATTGCTATATGTGAAAATATAATCTCAGATTAAAAATCAGATAAAATCTCAGAATTTGAAATCGCCAATACGTCGTGATGATTATACCCAAACATTTGAGAAGAAGCCTATGGTTAGCAGTTGGTCTCTTACAGGTTGATAATGATGACATGTTCTCTCATATTGGTAAATAATTTTATACTTATTTTGTTTTAAATTTACTGACCTCAGATCACAACCCTAACTTCGCATCAAGTAAATTGTTTTACAGAATACAATTACGCAAGTAAAGGCAAACTTTCAACGCGACTCATTTGAAGGCATTCAAAAACTTGTAAACTCAATTAGAGTTTCACAAACAAGAGAAGACGTGGTTTATTTCAGACATAATGGCATGAGCATTGTGATTCTGACCACATAATGGGTTTTCATAAGTAAACTGACTTTATTACGTCGTGGAAACAAGTTAAAACGAGTTGTTGACAGTTTTTTTCTACTTATTTTACTAGCTTTATTCATCTCAGTAAATCTCGGCACTGTTCTTTGTAGTATAATATAATTGATTTCTTATTTTACACATGTCTTCTGTTTGTTTTTGCGACTAATTTTACTTTAAGGTAATCATAATCTATATCAAGGCACACCCGATTTACAGTACTAAAAGACACAATATCTTATTATGTAGATCATCTTTATCTTATGAGAAAACATTGTCGTGAAATGTGGAAGGAATACATCGATGAGCGAACAATTAACTAAGGCACATGGTACAAAATTTTACAACCTGCCTTGCTGCATTTTACCTCGTTTAACAGAATTAAATTCAGTCTGCCTGAATTAAATACTTCTTTTCGACTCCGTTCAGGGTAATTCCATTGAATTGTTTTTTATATTTGATAAAAATGATGTCATCACCAGATTGTGACATGTAAAGGATGTTTACTACATAATGACAGAATGTACACGTAACCAAGCCCCAAGATTAACGCTCGAAAATAAAATGAATGACTCGTTAAGATCCGCGGGTTTATGTAATGCCATTTTTGCTTTACTGACATCTGAGGAAGCATGAATGTTTGACGGGCTGATTATGTTTCGGATTAAAAACTGGTAAAATTTGTTATTGTTGATTATGTACATATTCTATTTTTTGGGAGACAAGGTTAATTTGTGACCAAACCCCAACTCCAAATAGATACAAATAAAACTTCATGCAATCAGTAATCTAAAGGACATAATGCAAAATTTTGATTCCTTTAAAAGGAACTATATTGAATTATAACAGAGTCGCAACCTATATATTGCATCTCCAGCTTTGGTTAATAATACGTTAATAACTGTATTCATATTCTGTTTGAACCTAACCATCATTTTATTTTTATTTTATTTCAGGCTCAACAACAGAAAACAAATTACAAAAAATGTACATTAATAATAATAGCTTACAGGACTAAATTTGTTTTCCTATTAATGTTGGGCACATTATGTTAAAAAATATAGCAATAATTAAAAATAGCAAAAAAGAGATAATGATAGTTTGCTAAATACATAATGTGCATACAATATACTTTAACTCCGGATATCATACCGATATACATTTTATATACAAAACAAAACCTTCTGAATGTAATAATAATACAGATATAATGGAAATATTATGGTTGTTTGTTAATCAGCCATCACTTCCTTTGTATGACCAATAGCAAAATCGTACAAGTAATTCATACAGAAGAGTGCACATCTTAGTTCAAACAATTACTGATACATAACCTGAACTCAAAATTATGAAGCTGATATTTAATTCGTAACGAGATATATTTAGGCACTTACCTCCTTTCTTTCCAACAAGTAACCGAATACGCCAGAGGTTGTGTTATTTTGAAGGTATAATTTGCGTAATTATAAATTTATTATGTTGAATAAATTTGAAGTATTAATTTAGAACAACATTTATGGAGTGCGTAGTTGATAGCAGCATCAACTGAATATACCCTAGTTTTACATGACGCCGACTGCTTTTTATTATTTCGGTTTCAGAGTTGCAAAATTTTTGCAATACCTTCGCCGCTTTTCAACTATTATTGCCTTTTCGACTGTTGTTGTTTCGAAGTTTGTTTCATTTTGAATACGATTGAAAAGCATCCCTGTAATAACACGGGCCAACAATTTTCATTCTCTTTACAGTAGAAATCCTTTTAGATAAGCGGAAATTTGTTTTAGGGTAAACGTTGCTATGGCTCATATTTTGCGGCTGATTAAGACGGCAAATTCATTAGCGTCTAATTAAGAAATTATTATTTAAAGTAATTATAAATTTAACTTAAGAAATAAAAAAAAACACTTTTATCTAAACGTTTAGCGAGTTTTAGTCAGTCATGTAATGGATTTTATATATTATTCGTAATCTTTGGTTATTAACTATATATTTTGTAATATCGCTATCATTTTACGTAATATATTTCGGTTATTGTGCACAATTGAAGTGGGTGAGAAATAATACCACGGAGCATAGATTCTGACATGCCACTGAATTTCCCTAGAAAGTTCTACTAACAAGAGGTCACCATTTTGGTAGAACATTGGAATTATCATTAGACGCTTTTGGTATCTTTACTTACTCGACAAAGAGACTATATAAAACTCATCATCATCATTACCCTTATCCCACCTAAGTAGTGTCGCCACAACATGTTTTCTTTTCCACTCTCTCCTATCAAATGTCATCTCAGTATTCACACCTTTTACGCACATATCATTTTTCACACATTCCATCCACACCTTTTTCGGTCTTCCTCTACCCGTATATCCATTCACCATCATACTCAACACTTTTCTAGTTATATGGTTTTCATTTCTCCTCATGACATGCCCATACCATGCTAACCAATTACTCCTCAGCTTCTCTGTCACTGGCGCTATTTTCAAACTTCCTCTGATATACTCGTTCTTGATCTTATCCATTCTAGTCACACCACACATCCACCTTAACATTCGCATCTCTACCACATGTAATTTTTTCTCATCCGTCTCTTTCGTAGCCCAACACATGCATACAGCATGACCGGTCTTATCATAGTTTTATAAACTTTACCCTTGAGTTTCAAAGGCATTCGTGGGTCACAAGCTACCCCAGACACATTTCGCCATTTCATCGACATCAAAGAGACTATATTAAACTAATATGGTAAATAATCTAGAAGATACATTGCCAAAAATAGAATTTAAAATATAAAACTACATCCAAACACATACTAAAGTTTTCAAGTAATCAGCGTTCTAAGACGACAAATTTACGGTTATATTGTACGAGTTAATGGTACATATAATTACTCCCAAGTTCTTAACTGAAAATGAGAATTCCAGAAGTTTCCAATAACCATAGCGCATTGTTAGACACGCCGAAATGTACCGGTGCAACTTGCGAACTAAGTAAAATACCTTCAGCCTCGTAGCGTGAATAGCACAAGTTCCTTAATAATTAACGAGTGAATGGCAGCCATAAACATAAGCTTCATTTTATCGATACGAAAACTTTAAATGCAACCTGGGAAAAATGTAACGGAAATGATACGTTGTACACGTTACGTCACGGACGTTACAATAATAGTCTAAAAATATTATTCCAATTTGATTTCTTAAATTACAATTCTTATTGATGTTAATAATAAGTTCTTAATTTACTAGTTTTGATATTGTAATGAATGTAATGTTTATAAGTTGTTAATTTAATATAATATTATGTCAATAGAAATTCGAATGCAACTACCTGTGCGTATATGTAAATTTTGATGTTACGGCGATTACTACTGGTTTTTAATCTGTAATTATTGAAATATTTAAACAGTAAATATATATTATTGAAATTTTGGTGTGGTCTTAGTCTGTCATGTAGTGGATGTTTTTATTCATTGTGGAGTGGAAGTGGATGGGACAATATCATGGAGCATGAATTCTGAAATGTTACAAAATCTCCATGGAAATTCCTAACAAGAGAGCCACCACCTTGTTAGAACATTGAAGTCATAATAAAAAACTTGTAATACTATCACCTACGCGATAATAATAGTAATCTAGAAGATTGGTTGCCAAATATAAAATGCAAATAAAAGAAAAATCGTTATTATCCAGCTGGTTCATTCATATTTGCAAAACATAACCATAAATAGAAGAGAGCTAATATTTCGATCAGACAGGCTAATACATAACGTTATTTTCGATTGTTTAAATCATCCAGTCTTTATCATCTGTGTAAAATAAATAAAGAAGTATATAACACTACAATTATAGCGAAACGTATTTGTGGCTCGTTTCAACATTCCTTGCCGCTCGTACACTTTACTCTCTGAAACGATTCTCCAAGTAACTTTTCGGGTAAACAAAAAGTTTCCAAACCACTCACCTCGCAATACCAATACGTATTGAACGTCAACATTTGACACTGAAGTTTTCCCATTTCAACTTAGTTACGTAGAAATTATACAGCTTGAAATTATCGCATAAAGTTTCTAATGTATGGACTGGATTCATTTTCATTAATCATCAGGATTTTTGCGGAGAAGAAATGATAATCAAATGAAATAACGGCCATTGTGGACTATTGGTGTGTGTCGAATTTCGAGGTCAGCTGATGTTACGTCCAGTAATCAAACAAAGCATTAGAATAATCACCATAATTCACATGCATTGGATACCGTTTCTATTTAGTCTATCACATTTGTTGATAAGAAAATTGTCATATATATATTGTCCACACAACATTATTTTTCAGCGTCTACACGTTGTTTAGACTCATGTCCACAAGGTAAATCAACAGTGATTCCAATACTTTTTGCGTATGCGTATATATGCGTATGCGTTTCGTTGCGTCCGCGATCAAGATGGAGGCGAAAGTGATTGAAAGGATGGCGGAAGGCGACAGGGCGAAAGGGTAATTTGTGCGTTCGGAAACTTAAAAAGTGTAATGCGCGCCAACAAAAATGTATTTCTAGTAACCTGGTCTAGCATGTCTAAAAACTCTGGCGTGATCGTGACAACTCGCAATAAATTGTATATTAATCTTTGGTCACCATTTTTCATATTTTTGAATTTTCTCTTCCTTACTGTCGAATACAGTGTTGTCACTTTGTCGTTTAATGATAAAAAAATAGTCTGGGGTTGTCGCATTGACATTGAAGGGACAATTATAAAAGTACGTCGCGACGTTATACTATAATGATTCCGATGATGGCGATGTCATCCTATCATTTCATCAATCAGTCAAGACCAATGAAATAATAATAATAAAGTGTTTACCTTCTTAAAGTAGTGTACTACTGAATATAGTTAGTAATTATATTTACAGTTATGTACGATCCGATGATCTGTGCGAGAATGATCCCCACTTTTTTTGCATTATGTTAATATATTTATGTACGTATACATATATATATATATATATGTATATATCATGAACACTGAAGTAATCGGGAAGAGTTTAAACAAAAACTTTTTACGTATCGTCAACGATTTTCTGATTAAAATAAATACGCACATGACAAAGTTGCAATATGTTTCTATTTTAAAAGTTCACGAAGCAGCTCTGAAAATACAATATAAATTACAATCTAATTATTTAAAAAAATAGAAATTATTTCGTTTGTAATCTATGTTTATGGCCCTCAAGACAGTGCCCCGTTAATAACGAATATCAAGGGATCGAGCATTTTTTTTCTCTATAGAGTTCCGTTTTGCAGAGGGAAGAGAATAAATAAACGGTTTTGTGCTAAACCAACCATATTAAAGTAATTTCTACGCTATAGAAAGTTTTTCATTATAAAAGACTTAATACTGTGTTACAGTTTCGGCTAATATGTCATTCAATGGAACTTACAACTAAACAGAAAGTTTCAACGGTGTTTCGCAACATCACGATGTAAGTCCAAACTTGACAGACAACTTTATCTATTAAAACTTGGTAATGTGAGAATTATAATGCTTCTAATCGTTAACTATATTTGTAAGATATTTACGGTGTTATTACAAAAAAGTTAAATACGTATTAAGTACTTGTTTTAAAAAGGTTTTGTAGTAAACGTACCACGCTCACCTGAGGCAAATTCGCGTTATCCTTTTTCCGCAAGTGTAACCTAACTTAACCAAAGTGAGACAAAAGAGCAAGATGGCGAACATTCGGCGAGCGCGGTGCATTTAAAACGTAACCTTTTTAAAGCAAGTGTTTAATACATATCTAACTTTTTTGTAATAACACCGTCAGAGTTTGTCTTGATGACGTCAGTGCTATAGTCAATCCTTACTAATGACTTATAAACAAGATTGTGAGTTAGTTTCGTTTTTACGCTCTCACCACTTAACGGTTCATGAAATTTTGCATACAAGTTGTCAGGTGTCTGTACTAAAGAACATACGATGCAATCATCCAGAAAAGAGAACCGTTCCCGAAGGAAAAGTCCAGTCAATATTATAAACAGGCAGAATGCGAGGATGGCTGAATATTTATTGCTTTTTAACATAAAAAACTACTGAAAGTATTTCGATAATATTTTACAGTAATATGGCTTATACATCAGAATAATACATGGTTATAATATACGATGATATTGTTTAAATTAGCAAAATTATAACGATGAATATAAAGTAAATTTCAAAATTCCTGAAACGCAGATAATTTATGGTGTCAATATATATGGGGATATAAACACGGAGGAAGGTGTGGGTTTTGCTAGTATATAATAATACTAGCCTCTGCCCGCGACTTCGTTCGCGTGGAATAGATACACTAACACGCAGCAGTTCTCAAAAGGAAAAACATCCCGATTTTGAAACATTTTTCATCTGTGCTCCGCTCCTATTGGTTTTAGCGTGATGATATATAGCCTATAACCATTCTCGATGAATGATCTATATAACACTGAAAGAATTATTTAAATCGGACCAGTAGTTCCTGAGATTACCCCCTACAACGTCACAACATCACGTCACAAACTCACAAACTTTACCTCTTTATAATATTAGTATAGATAATAAATATCCTTATCATTTTCAATTTATAATAGTAAAGCAGTGAAATACGTTGACCTTTTAAAAAAGTCATAAAATTTAAAAAACAGGAATAATATTTTAATATAACGATTATACCTCAATAAACCATTACTTTTAACATCTTATATAGAAAATAATACATGAAAATACCTTTCACCATCAAGAGGGAATTAATATACAGATTTTTCATCAAATATGATCTAAATTTTTTATAATAAACGAAAACCTCCAAGTTCTGAAGCAATGGCTCCCAGCGCGGTGTATGTCAACTCTAAGAATTCTTTTTGATTTGTAAGCTATTTTAAAATTAGAAGATGATAGAACGAATCGTTTTGTTCGCATGTCAAAACAGGCATAAAATTAATATTGTTATTGTTATTTATTAGTTAGGTACAAATGATGTAAAAATATAATTATTAAGTAGTACATTATTGACCAATACTAATATTATAAAGCTGTAGGATTTATTTGTTTGGTTGAACGCGCATATCTCAGGAAATACTGGTCATATTTGAAAAATTCTTTCCGTGTTCGATAGCTCATTTATTTGAAGAAGGCTATTATATATTATCACACTAAGACCTATAGGGGCGGTGCACCAATGAAGAGTGTTTCAAAATCGTTTTTTTTTTTTGAGAATTTTCGTTCCGTGTTAGCGTCAGCCCAAAGTAACTATTCCACACAGACGAAGTCGCGAGAACAGCTAGTCTTTATATATTAAATTCTGTTGTACACGCGTCATTCAAAAACTACTGGATAGATTACGACCAAAGTTTTTAGTTTACTTTTTAGATAAGTACTTGGTTTCTTATCTAAAAGTATCTCGACACATTTATTTAATATACAGTTATAAAAGTTTTATGAATGTGTGATCTTTATAACTACTATGTTTTCAGTGAATGGTATGAAATGGGGCAAACGGTGTGATGCACATGTGTAAAAAAAAGTAAACGTATAAATTTTTTTAGCATAAAATTTGTGAATAGAGTTTATTCTTGTGTTCAGTTCTTATGTTATTTTACTCTGTACACATAGTGCTTCTGTACATTTTCTTTAGTAAATATATTGTTCAATTAGTAAATGTCGCTGGCGATGTGGCGGATGTCAGCTAGTTATAAATATGCATTTGAATTTCAAACATTCACTTTATTTTAGTTATACCCATATAAAATAATGTTCATTATAAGAACTACAATTTATGAGTTTGTTTTTCGGTACGCTTTCGAGCCATAACTACTCAAATGGTCATCATGATAGTCCGGTGAAGCTTTTAAGACCTTGCTGGGTCAATAGCGTAGTCAGTTCGAAAAAAAATTCTATGTACAATTTATCAGGAGTATAGAAAGGGACCTATGGGAGGGTTATCCAGAAAGGATTACTAATTAGATGTAGATTATTACGAAGTATAAATCAAATTTGCTCTCGTCGCTATTATAACCCTATATCTCCGTTTTGATGATCCTACTGCACGGATACATGTAAACAGTTAGATAGAAGCTATTTCGTTTTTAACAAAACATAACTAATACTTGATTGGTGTAAATATTTAAACGTTTAAATAAAGTATAATAAAGTGCAGCAGAAATTCGATTTCCTAAAGTCACGTTGTCAACCGCAAGCGTAAAGACAAGAAAGCTAAAATGCAAATGACAGAGGTAATTAGGTATACAAAATAGGGGAGGGCGAGCAGGCCAAAATACATTTGCGGTCGTCGCTCCGGCAGGGTTAATGATGTCTGGGTATTTCTATCTGCATGTTTACTTTTGCATGATACTGGTATTTTCAGGTTTTTCATCGTCGACTATGAGAAGTTCCATTCTTACTTTTTATAAATGAACATATTTCGTTTCGAGATAAATATTGTTTTTCTTTCTACTGCTATGTTATCTTGTACTGGTGTTCCTCCTGTTTTCGAAATTTGACCGTAATATTTTTTAAAGTTAACTTTATCGTGGTACTTTTGATAACGAGTTTACAGATTTCTAAGCTTTAAGATCGAGGACTATAATGAATAGAAATTCATAAACAATGAGTTTTTGACTTGGCCATTGTATGGAAAAAAGGAATTGTTTCCAAAATGTTTATTAATGATAAACTAAAACTGGTCTGTAGCCACAAAACTATAAAATTTGCTAGAATTTTCTTATACAATTGGTGGCAAACGAACATGCGGGTTACGTGATGGTAAGTGATAACCGCCGCCCATGGACACATGTGACACAAGGCGAGTCACACGTTTTTTGAAAGTTTGCAAATTATGTTAATCTAGAAACGCTGCTGCTTGGAGTTCATTCCAGAGAACCGACGTACGTGGAAAAATACACGTGATAATTGCACAGTATACGACTTTCAGACACTGAAATAACATGGATGACACGGATGTAAGATTAATTCAGTACAATTAATCTTAAACGGTCTTATTACAAAAACGAAAATGAACACGGGTTAACACTAGTTTTACTGAGCAGTGCCTACAATTGCAAACTTAGTTGAACACGTGTTTAAAATACTTTATTACAAAAGCTTGTCCTAGCGATCACTAGCTAAACATCTGGTTAAAGTTTTTTGCAAGTAACTCTGAATAGAATTAGCTCAATACTATATCATAATTCAAGGACATTCCATTACATACAGATATTTTGCGATCAATTATATGAATTCATGAGTAATATTTTTGTTCAAATCTTCATTTACAACATTTATTTATTTACATAAATTAGTTATCATTAGCGTGACATTTTAGTTATTTATTGTTTTTGGTATGGCCTCTGATTATATAAGGAATTTCGCCAATATCAAGTGTGACAAATACACGTTTTATTTTTTTTTGTGTTTTTTTTTTTCTTAAAAGAAAATCATGTAAAATAGGCAATTTATAACATTACGTCAATGTGCGTAAGATGGAATAACAGTATAATGCTAGATTAAATACATTGTCAAATACCAATAGTGTCATATAGTAGTAATGATTTCCTTGTGAATCTCTAATTTAAAATTAATTTATTTCTTCCAAATTAATTTTATCCAGAAAATTTATAATTTATTACGAAACGTCTTTTGCCGGCAAATAGAGATACAAAGAATCACAACAGTAAAATAAGATCTCTCAACATAGACAAGCGTTAGAGAATATTTTAATTTACATAATGTCCACCTGTAAACAAGGGTAAGACGCTCTTTTGTAATCAAAATTTTTTTAAAGGAAGTATTCAATAGATATTTATCTTTTTTGTAATAATAAGGAAAATGTTTAAATCGTACACTGATATAATAAAGTCCTATCGAATATTGTAACATTAAATGAAAACAGAACACAGTAAATGTGATTATGAAATCACAGTCCATATTTACGTAGATTCCCGTATACATTCAAACATAACGAATCACGTACAATTGAGCACGCGGCTCCTTCACAACACAACTTATTAAATTAAACAGTACTCCTTCAGTTTCCTTGGGGCTCTTATCTCTACTCTGGCTGGGAGGCCATTAAAACTTGGACCACCCCAACTGTGACACAGCACTAATTGGTCCGACCGAGACCACTTTGTGATTAAATATGATTAACTTTACAACTTTTGCTATTCTAAGTAACGTCCAAATTCAGAAGACGTCCGTGCGATTTTGTAGTCTTTTACCAATAAAAAGCCATGTCATTTGTTAGTGTCATAGGTTATACATATAACCTGAAAAATGTAAAAGACTTTTTTGTGCTAGTTGGTTTGCAAAGTAAGTCGGAAAAAAACGGTCGAACGAAAACGTTTCTTATGAACGCCGCCATAACTATGAGAGATACATGATTAAGTTCTATAGATCATGATTGTCTATTACCGACCAACGAAGTAGACACGGGTCAGAACAGCCCAAGCCGAGGTGTGTCGTGTACCTTTGGGCTAGTTGCCAAATAAAATCGGCTGAGTGCTTTAAGCGCTCGTCTAAGTAGTCCGCTGGTGAAGCTGTTAAGACCGTGCTAGGTTAATACCGTAGTAAGATCGAGAAAAAAAAGCATCCACATAATTACATATCTAACTTATATGTAACGCACTAGCCTCTCTCCGCGAGTTCGTGTGCGTGGAATAGTTACTTTGGCAACGCTAGCACGCACCGGAAACTCAAAAGGAAAAAAACGATTTTGAAACATTCTTAATTGGTGCTCCGCTCCTATTGGTCTTAGTGTGATGATACGCCTTCCTCGATAAATGAGTTATATAACATTGAAAAAATTTTTCAAATAGTTTCAGTAGTTTCTAAGATTACCCTCTACAACGTCGCAAACTCACAAACTTTACCTCTTTATAATATTAGTATAGAAATGTAGATAACATATTTCTTCCCTCCCGTAGAATAAAAAGTTTCAATTTAATAACAGAAGTATAAAAACTGTAGTCCGTTTACGCATTACATTTTAAAATTTACACATTGGACACAGTTATAGCTTAATTTCCTTTATAACTTAAATTCCTTAACAATGGCAGTTTAATAATCGATTACTCTTAATGGTGTTACTGATATAGTTTTAAAAATGCCTAAATTAGTTTAATAAAGCGCTATAGAGCGCAAGTTTGGAAATACCAGTACGTATGTCTTTGATCCTTTCTGTAATTTATTTCAATATACATTCTATGTAACGATACTTCACTTCAAGGATACGTAAAAGTTGCACGCTTGATATTTATTCCATAATCAGAAATACTTTATTCAATTTAGACCCTAAGAAGGCGCTTGTGAACGTAAAAATAACCACCGGTTCGCAAAACAACCCAGTCATCGAGAAGAACCGATAAGAAACTCGATCGGGCTTAACTTTTTAGCGTGTGTAAATTTAAAATACATTACACACATTATAGATATTTTAGTGGATACACAGAGAGAGGTGTCGTCAAATACTAGACATCACGATCGTTCATATATTGATCCACTCTATATATTTTTGACATTAAAACCTGCTTGGCATGGCGCTTAAATTTCCAATTCGACAAATCTATGCTCTAAAACCTAACATTATAATTTCACGGAGGCGTTTTAATAGAGTTTTTGCTCATAACCTTTTTACAGCGAAGAATTTAGGTGCAAATTTCATTGTATTATTCATGTATAAAAGTGTCACGGGTTTAGAAGAAACAAGGAGAAAGCTATAAATTAATATGCGTACATAAACGTCACCTGCGCAAATGTAATAAAATGAAATATAGTGCGTGGCGTGTGAGAATACGATAAAATTATGTCACTGAATACTTGTTTTATTCACAAAAACGGTATTCAAAGACACCGTGTTGAAAGTAAAGACAATTTGCCATTCTTTCATACAAAATTTGTCTTATTTAAAACGTCGTCGATTTGAGCATTCAGTCTGCACTACTAGTACACCTTATTAAATAACAATTTATTTTGTTCCATTTTATTCGCATAAAAATTCGAATCAAATTACCCCAAAACGTACATTTATAACTCCATTTTGACCCCCTTGACCACAATATTATCTGATGTTAATTAAGTTCACTTATTCAGTTTACAAATACTAGAATTAGGATGGACAGGTATACCAGCAACATTCCCTATTAAAAGTTTTTTCTTAAAAGAGCCTCTCAAGAGCCACCTTACATGGAGATTTAAAAAAACTACATGAATAAACTTGGAAAATCCATATAGTATCTAAATAAAATATTACAATATTAAATTCAAGCCCGATACATTGTAGATTACATAAAGGAACTGTTAGTAAATCACGAGCTTACAATAGTACCAAAGCGTTTAAATAGTTCACAGACAAGACATAAGTTGGACGTTGCATTGCTTGAAGCGAGCCAACGGCTTACTGGTTATTACTGGCGCCTCAAAGTTAAGTACCTCATAGCTTGAAAGTTTATATAAAATGTTTCATAGTTCAGCTTACATTCTCGTTAAAACCCGCTTAAATGGGTGTCAAATATATTATGTGGAGCTATAAGTGTATCAACTTTGTTATCTTCATCTGAAAATGTTACTTCTTTAAGTCATATATTTTTCAAAACATTGTATTAAAACATTAATTTACGTAATAAAATGTAAGCTGTGTGTATTGAGTACATTAC
This sequence comes from Antheraea mylitta, assembly GCA_014332785.1. NCBI lineage: Eukaryota > Metazoa > Arthropoda > Insecta > Lepidoptera > Saturniidae > Antheraea > Antheraea mylitta. The sequence goes on along the minus strand of JACEII010000057.1, from coordinate 201,067 downwards.
GGGAAACAATGTCATTAGTAAAACTTATGCAAAGTCATTTAACTAAACTTAGATTGCTTTATATATTGTATGGTTAGATATGAACAGGGATAAGTGAAGTTTAAATTATGCCAAATTTACAAATATGGTAAGAAAAACAATTAATATAGTGAAAATTATTATGAACAACCAAAATTAAAGTAACACAGTCCTAATTCAATATAACGAGTAATGAAACTGAAACCATTGTCACCCGAGCTCTTATTTCTTAACTGTCAATCAAAGTGACAGGTGTCAACTTTCCAGCGGTAATTTACGTTTAGCGTCATGAGACGCACGAAACATTACTTAGTGAATAAAAACAGGTATAATTTCGTGAAGTCACAAAGCAAACTTTTTTTCGTCTTTTATTTACAGGCACTTCTTTTATTCTATTCAACGAAAAATTATACATAATTATTCTGTTTTTCTTTTAAATGACAACACTTTATACCATTATTTGTATTGCAATTTTTTGGCAAAATCTTAATGAGTCATTTTCAATATCATACTATTAATTTATTTCATAAACTTATAGTGTAGACTTTTGGCATTTTGCATGGTAACTTTGATTATTGTACAAACTGAAGTGGTTTACAAACAATAGAATTTTAAGTTGTCACAAAGTTTTCCTAGACAGTTATAATAACGGAGCCATCATGTTATTGGAGCGATGTTTTAGATTACAAAATTTGAATAAAGTTAGGCTTAAAGGATATGTATGTATCCAATGGCCTTAGTAATTTTTTGTAACAACAAAAAACATTGTACTTTCCTACAAGCAAAAGTAATGGATCAATTCCTTTGCCTGTCCTATTTGACGAATATTATTACAATTACTACAAGCAAAAGTAAAATACTTACGTAGTAATACTAACTCGTAGATGCTAATATTGTAAAAACTAAAAAGTATAATGAATAAAAAAACTCGATGATGACTCAATTTATAGCTAAAATGGATAACGACTTTATATTTCTTTGAAACGCAAGTTTCGTTCTTTCAATTTATTTTGCAAAAATAAACATTTGCCTTTATATGTCACAAGTTATGTACGAAAACTTCATCATATAATAATGTATACATAAAGTAATGAACCATTTCTAACAACTTAGTCTCTCGGAGGTGATATGTAAGAACATATGGCGCCACTGTGTTGCCTTTCGTACTCGTAAAGTTCACACACTTTTATCCAAGAAAATTGCTACACAAAATGCCTTAATCATTTTTGTCCATATTTTTCATTCACAATACACATAACGCGGATATAAAGCTAAGAGGTCTGAAAGATATCCTATTAATACAATTTTTTAATTACTATTTGTTCCAAAACTAACAATCTATATTACTATAATAAAACTGTAATAAGGCCAAATCTGTACATTAAATATTTTTTGAAAATTTTAATTGGGGTAGACTTTGTTTTCGATATAGAAGCCAAAAATAATTTAATCATAAAACATGTCTATTAATCAAAGTGTGATAAAGTAGTTGCAATTTAGAATTAACTCCAAGAATATAACTCTTGTTCCTAGTATCTTGATATAATAGTACCTAGTATTACTAATACTAAATCCCTAATATGGTTATTGTTTACTGTGTATTGTTTTGGGGTGTAAGGGGTGTCGAATAACATCTTAAGACTTAAGACACCCAAGCCAACCTCACCTGCACGTGGTGCACCCTGCTGATCAACGAACGAGGCAATGGCGAGAGCGGGGTGGTAGGGTTTTACAGCCCGACTGGGTCGCAACCACCATGTATATGGCGAAAAAGCCCGTCATAGTGACTCGCTTCTGCGCGTCGCGTTTCGGGATCAGCCTGTGCATATCCAGTACCGGGCGACTTTCGTCATTATGGCCGGCATGACAGCGGCGACCGGCGATGGATAATCTGTCTCTCGGTGGTTGCCGATGGTTTTGGATTGTACTATGCTTAACATCAGGCTTAGTGCAGTCACTTTGTCGTGCTTCTATAAAAAAAAAAAAAAAAAAAAATTATGGCCGAAGATTGCGTACGCTAGCGCTGTTGAATAGGTTGCCTAGCACGGTTTTTCCTCAGGGCTATGATATGGGGCTCTTCAAGAAGGTACTGAGACGCGCTCTTCTAGGTCGGCAACACAACAGTGACGCTCTTGGCGATGCAGTTGTCCATAGGCGACGGTAACCATTTACCATCAGGTGGACTGTCTGCCTGTTTGCTGCCTTTTGGCATAAAAAACAAGAATACTTGTACTTAAAATTTAACTTAAGAACGTGATTAACGATCGAAGTGTGACCGAAAAGTAACAGGTAAAATGAAACCCAAGAAACATTACTGTCACTCGAAATGTAACAGAGTAGTTACAATTAACGATTAACGTAAAATCTAATTTTAGAAACGTGACTACAGATCTAAGTCTAACAGAAAAGTAACAAGTAAAATCAAACCCAAGAAACATGTGTATCACTCGAAATGTAGCAGAATAGTTACAAATAAATATTAACGGAAAAGCTGACTTAAGAAACGTGACCACTAGTCAAAGTGTTTTTTTTTATATATCAAAGGAGGCAAACGAACTTGTGGGTCACGTGATGTTAAGTGATCACCACCGTTCATAGACACTAGCGACATTAGGGACGTCGCAAGTGCGTTGCCAGCCTGTATATGGGAGAAGGGGGAGGGGAAGAAAAGGGTAAGAAGGATAGAGAAAGGGACGTGGGCCTCTGGTTCTCTCACTGACCGAACGAAACACAACAATGCAAGCATTGTTATTTCATGTCGGTTATCTGTGAGAGGGGTGGTACTACCCCGGAGGAGCCGACCCATTCATGCTGAAACCAAAAATAGCTTCAGCGGGGCTCTACCACCTACTTGTGATCCTATAGTTACTCGACAGGACACAGAGCCAACTCTGGCATATACTTTTCTAAATTTTATTCAAATACACAATATTCGACGCATCTCTGTGTCCTTAATATGGATGTATTCATCTACCACAAAATTATATATTATTGCACACAGAATATTAATAAACAAACTTATCTAATATCACAGTTCGTAATATTGTACAAAATGGAATTTTACAATTTTGTTCTGATATATATGACTTTGCTGCGGATACCGACGTCTTTGCAACTCACGTTTGGTATGACGAAACTAGTTCATTCGAGTCGCCAAGATTCACATATGTCGCTCATAAGACACTGACAAATATTCAAAGTTTTCTCATTACCCCTTGCGCGCTCAGCACTATTTACGTAATGTTCCGTTTGCTTAACAAAATCTTAGTGCTTACCTATTTTACATTATTCTCGAGGCTGTTTAGGTAAAACCGACTGAGTGATGTATTCCATTTGTTGTCTATAGATGACACTAATATAAATTTACAAATACAAGTTAGTATATATTGTTAGAAAAGATGAATGTTTGAAAGGGCTGATACCATTAGGACGAGATTTTCGCAGACATATAGAAGAGCTTTCAGATATTACCTAGGTTACGTATCATTGCGCTTTTATCTGCAGGGGCCAGTAATAGATAAAATTTCACAGAGATACACAATAACGATAAAAAACGTTGCAAAGTGAATTAGGGTGAAATAATAATGGCTAATATTACAATTTAAAAAATAAAATGAGAGTTCATGCTATTAAAAGTAAATTGGATGTTTTACTAACATAAGTTTGGATGTTTTATTTCCAACAAATAATGTCGTCCCATTGTAATTAACAATTGGGTTAAGGAAAAAAATAATCTGTTTCAAAAATTTAAAAATATACACACTTCCCTTCTATATTAGTATGCATATAAGGGTGAGCCAAACTTTAACTGACTATAGCTAAGTTTAACCTAATATAAGTTTGGTTATTTTCATAGTTTTAAACCGCAATTTTTTTTTTCGAACTGACTACGCTATTGACCTAGCAAGGTCTTAACAGCTTCACCGGACTAGTTTTAAACCGCAAATAACTTTTAAACCAGTTGACTAAGCGAAAAGTCGATTCAGTCCTTTTTTGTGGGACTTTCAATTTCCTCCAAAAATATTTCTTTTTAATAAAAAAATAGTTTGTCTAAGTTGTTCTTGTGACATATCCATATAATGTTATGTATTGTTTAGATATTTGAATACGCTGAACAGTCAACTAATGCCATCTTGCAATCATATAATCATTAATATCCACAGATGATGATAACCATGAGTAACTAACGGATTTAAAAGCATGCATAGGTAGTTACTAAATTAGGACAAAATAGTTGATAATAGAGACTTCATAAATTACATCGCTTTATGTCAAAGACAATAGAATACTATGTATAATCTTAGACTCAATATAATAGATGATAGATAATCCATATTTAGTTGTCAATTGTTCCTACAGCCATATCTAGGCGAAAGTTCGTCTTAGTTTGTTGACTGGAATATTCTTATCATGAAGGGTGTAATAATACCGACAAATTAATGTATTTACATATGGTCAGCATTTTGTTTTCCTTTGTATGAATATTTTTGTTCCAGAACACATATATATGTAGCTAAGTAAATTCATTCGGAATTTTATTAAACAAATTTTGCTATCTGTATTTCTGGTGCTGTTCTTCTTAGAACTTACATCGTTGAAGTACTATTTGCCAGTGTCAAAATTATATTTCGAACAATAAAATGTTATCCTAAAACATATATCTATTTACGAATAAAATATATAACGTGCACTGCATATGAATAAATAGACGTAAATACTGAAAAACTCATGTTTTAAAAGCAATTACGTATATTAACAGGTTAATACAATTACGAAAATTAAAGGTTTTATTAATAAATAATACAAATTAATAATAAATAACGTCTTTTAATATGATACACTACAAGATCTAGAGTACAAGTATATTGGATATATATTTAAATAGAGGTCATTCTGTTTTGCACAATACAGCGAGGAAGCGCGCCGAAAGCATGAATATGCAATGATCACAATAGTACAATTCGGACAAGGATTTCTGTGCACAAAGCTAGTTTACGGGGTCGTGACCTTGTCTATTCTCTGCAACGAGATAAAAGAGCTTTAATGTATATTAAATAAGTTTACATTTGATTTTAAAAATCAGTTCAAAATAAAATCAAAATCAAAAATAATTTAAACCAACAACAATTTAAACCCAAAGGTGTCGCTTATAAACAACAAAACTATCACCGGCTCGGAAAACAGCTCGGTTGTTGAAAAAAAAAACCAGCAAGTAACTATAATGAGTTTATCTTTTTAACATAAATATACTGAAAATACATTAATGTTACAATTGTTGTTAGTAATGGATGCACAGAGAGAGATGTCTATTACAGACATCACCATCATTTAAATATTGATCCACCCTATAGTAGCATTTTGACACCAAAACCTTAACATGACGCTTACACTTACGGTCCGGCTAACCGGTGAATATGGCTGAATATTAATGGACTGTATCTCAACCATAAAACGTCAAATTCATTACGCGACATAATGGTACGGTTAAACGTTTCGTATTCCGGAATTAGATTGGGTTCTGTATTTAACAGGGCTGGTAGAGTATAAGTACCCGATTGCATCGCTACCATCATACACATGATGATAAACTAGACACAGTGTCTCTCTTTTATTGTGTCACAGGTTAAGATCAATAAGAGTATAACTACCAAGCGGAAGCCGGTGTGACTGTCGATCCACTGTCAATAATTCGATGGTCAAATTTGTTTTAGTTTATAGCATTAATACCATCAAGATTTACCAAGAACTTCACATTTTTTATACTTTATAAATATTAGTGTTAAATACAATCTTATCTGATGTTATATGACAGTGTAGTTTAAGATGATAAGCCCACCAGTCTTAGAAACTGGCTCCTAATTGTAAGTGCCGAAGCACACGTATTGGTGTTTGTCGACAGAGTTTCCATTTGAAGGTGGTAACTAAAGTTACTCCGATTGGCTTTATTCCCAGGGATATAAATTCCCGGCTGATCGTATGAGAGTTGTCGTACAAAAATAACCCGCGGCGATTCGCCTCTAACAAACGACCGGAGTTGAGAACTCCGAGATACACGAATTGGACAATGCATATTGTGAACTATTCAAAAGTTACAGAATATATATATCACGAGATAGTTTTGACGTATCATCTTATTATACCGTAACAATGTTTGAAAGTTAATGTTTCTTCTAAGGATATAAAATGTTAAGATATATTCAAACTGAAGAACGGATTGCCTCGCGACGAGTCGCCAATTGGAGGACACCCGCGGCCACACTCACTCGAGATACATTCAGTGTCATTGTTATTTGCTTTTAAATTCTGGATTTTTTATTATATGACCTTTATGTAAGACTATACGATTCATTTAAGCGTAAACTTTAAAATAAGCAAAAAAAATCTATATACGAAGTATATTTTTATTATGAGCAGTAATTATAATCTGAAATGTGTTACTAGTTAACATTTTAATTTTTTGAGCAAATGTAGAGCAAAAAAGGGGAAATACGTTCCCATGATATAATAATGCTCGCACATTGGCAGTTCGTTTGCACGATATTTTAAGTAATTAGTAGAAGTAATAAAAATTAGCATTTAGACAAAAAAGCTAACTGACTCGAGTTTAAAACTAACGAACCGAATTGCTTAAGGCATATCAGATCGAAATTCATTTTTATAATCCTTAATGTTAATTAGCCTATAGAAATTGAGAGAGGACTACCATTATACACGTTTAAAAACTACTGCATAGCCCTTTGGTTTTCATTTAACAAGGAATATTACGATGGCTTCTTATTAGAGTTTTGAGAAACTACGATTTCTTTTCTTGCCATGGAGAAGTAGAGTACGCTGTGATTATGTTCTTCCTCTGTTGATAAAATATATCGTCAATATAATAAACAACACAGACAAAGTCGTGGACATCATTTAATCTTAAATAAAATCTCTATAGAAATTACATTTATCTTCTCTGGTTAATATAGAAGACAAAGGTTTAAATTGAACCAAGACAAGATACAATTTGTATGTTGATAAAATTCTTTCTAGAGTTAACGCGACCACATTTAAATGCGACAAAAAAAAAATTAGGCACCTAGAAGTGTGAAATGTATTTCTTTGTAGTATTGTGAAAATGAACGAACAATAGAATCTGCTTCCAATTTCTGATAAACAAAACATTTCATATACAAGGCAGGATCTCAGGGCCTGTATACATTGACCAGTACTGCAAACACCTTACGAAGCTTTTCGTGAAGCATTGAAGCCATAATGTCCAATGACAAACAAACTGAACGAAGACTAACTAGCAAATGAACAATTTATTCTTCCTTTGCGTTCAGTTGTGTTCCGACCGCATGTTGATACATCAAAGGAAAAGAGAGCGAATCAACAAAGCGTATACCTTCAGTGAATGTTAGTTCAACAACGACGACGCTAGAGAACGGACGTGCCATTAGAACGATTCAATCGATTAGTCAAACGACATGGTACTGATGTTAATATTTTTTTAAAACAAAAACATTATTTGTGGAATTTCATACCCAAATTGAAAACAGGCTAAAAACATGATACATTATTATCAATAACACGAATCACGAACTTTATGTATAAATCTCACCCACTAATATCAAACGCTTACTACAGATATAATACAGAGCGTATAACACAACTAATCTCGTACCAAATACACATATTAATTACAATAATTCCCCAAAGGATTGCGTACATTACCCGCTATTGATGTGTAATTGATTGATAAGTGCGTGCTTAACCGACAACGAGGTCGAACTGATCCGAAATCGGTTATTATTGTCGAATCAATTGTTATTATTCGGAACTTCATGATTATGAACGTACATGGATATTTATTTGTCTGTAACCTAACTAGTCTGAAACCATGACATCGTTTGCGTGTAAATTATATTTACTATCATTAAATTATGTAACAACACTGTTATTTTTATATGGGGTGAAAAATAATCCGTCAAATATAATTAGGTATTTGTTTCGTTGCTATTTTTCATATGATGTTATGATTCCAAAATTACTGTTTAATATATTTCACAGACATCATATATTCATTCCATTAACGTTAGGGGTTAATGAACTCTTTGATGAATTTATCTTTAGTCGAAAGGCCCTTACTGTCGTGTTACTATAAAAAAGTTTTTCACGCGTATATAATTACTTTCTTATATTTGTATTGGCTTAAGTATTACAAAAAAGTCATTCACGATAATTACTGACATTTGTAGAAGGAAATAATGTAGGAACAACGAGAAAATTATAAAAAATAACAGGTTCTCATTTATCACGTGCAAAATAGTGATGAAAAAATGTAATATCACAGCTACGGAATTGTATTAAATTAGATGTAATTTTCATATATATATCAGATTGTGTGTCGGATAATTCTTTACGAACGAAGAATTAAGGGTTTACTAACCTTCAGTTTACAAGGGTAGAGTGTTATTTAGCTAAATTTTAATTCGCATTTTAAATACTTTGTTTTATTTAAGATAATATTATAAAGATAATTTTTATTGAATAAAAAACTAGACTTGTTCGACTTTGAAAATTTCGATAGCGTGAAGAATTTCACTTACCTAGCGTGCTGGTTGCAGTTAGATGCATCTGACCCCCGGTGAGGCTCATTGGAACCATTTTTCCGCTCATAAAACTTTATCCTATTAGAGCAGGTAAGAATTCCTTCAACAGCTAAAGAGTTAAGTTATAAGCGATGCGGATATTGGAAAGTGTTAAATTGCCAACTCTTTTTATACATTATTATATGGATATATTTATACTATAAGCTGAATCATAATGCTATAAGGTATATTTTACCGGATTCTGTGGTTCCTATATTATTAAATTACATATTAATTACACAGCTTAAATGAAGATAACTTTATTTTTATAAAAATATTATGATAGTAATGATTTCTGTTAAAAATTCAAATTTGTAACTTTTTCAATAATTCGTTCCCATAATTATATTCAAAGATGACTCCAAAAACCTTTGAAAACTGGAAGTTAAACAGCAACCATATATTTAAAATATAGATATATATTTCAATACTATTATCTTCCAAATAAATGACATAAAACAACCTTGTCTATAGACAAATTTTTGTGCGTATTCGTTTTCACGCGTTGACGGATTATTCAACAAATTGAAATGAAACTTTGTTCAATTTTATCGTCAATGTCCAATAGTTGGAGCACGAATCATAACTACATACACAACTATTTCAATGTTTTTTTATGTAGCTTGGAGATATAGAATTTCTCCGTAAGGATTAAGTAATGAAATCTTAATTAAAACGTTTTAATAAAAAAATGATGATGCTTAAAAAATATCTTAATCGCTGCCTCTCAAACGCTGTGTACACATTCTAAAGCGCTTAGTGCGCGTCCAGGCTTGCTTTAATTAAAATACCTAGGAAGAAGGTGGCGGCGAACTTTATTTACTTCGCCGCTATTAATCGAACTGGATAAAGGTTTTCAGGTATGTCCTTGTCACCTTACAACTGAGAATGGATAGTACTCGACTGCATCGCAAAACTTCTCGCCTTTTGTTTAGGTTTTGACTTATAGAAGCGAAGTTTCCATTGTTCTTCTCATGCGATTGTATAATTTATTAGGTTTTGTACTTACAGTTGGTTTTGAATATGATATCATCTTACAGTACTTTCTTTTTTCAAAAGATTTGAGAATTAGTTCTATTAAACATACAAATCTAAAAGTAACTGTATAATAGATTATCTTAATATTAAGCTTTAATAATGGTTGTCCCGCTGTCGAAACTCAATCATGATAAGGGCTTTATCTTCATGTATTTTATATATTTATTTTGTATACATTATTCTAGATCATGAAGTACGAGGTATAAAGGAGAAAAAATTAACTTTTCTAAATATGTTTTTCTTGATAAAAATTTAACACTCGCCAATATATACTAAACCAAAATATAATAAAGAAAATGGTTCAAAAACGGTGAGGAAGATGTACCTAATTGTTTTTCACTCTGCCTATTTATTTTGAAATCAAGTGTTTTTTTATAATGCCTTACTTTATAGGTTTTCGCATTTAATCACGGTCTCGCGGCGGACGCTAAATGACTACATGATCCAAGATGGCAAATACGCTAAAACTACAGAGACTGACTCTTAGTACACCTACCGGAAGACGTCTATAGGTATTTTCAGTTTGAAGTTTATAGCTAGGTGGGTTTAAAGCAAATCCTGCTATGATGTAATTTAAAATCGTTTTTAGAAAGTTTTTGTAGGATCAATTACGATATAACTATAACGAATGTACTATTCGATAAATCAGCTAGAAGAATGTTTTTTCCCAAGACAAGATACTGCCTATTACCATGCCGATATTAGTAAATTAATATATAATGTAATACATATGTAATACAGATAAGTATATAATTTGAACTTGGAATATTTTGTAATGTGGCGACGCTATCAAATAAATTCTCTAGCGTTCAAATTTTTACGACGTTTCCAAACGCAATGCTACAAAACGAATTATTAACATTTAAGTTTCGATGTATTTCTGGTGAATGCTATCAAGCAACAGAGTTACTACTACTAGTCCAAGTTTTGTAGGTTAAATTGTCTTAAGAATTTTTATAACATCTTATTAGTATTTCTTATAGGATTCCAGTTACATCCACGTAATCTTAATGCGTGAAGGTCGTCTATTGTGCAGTTTTTGCGACAAACGTCTATAGCGACGGGTCAAACTGACTGTTGGTGTAGCGACGCGTCACTACACAATGCATATACGGCACGCTATATAATTTTTGTATTTAATGAATATAGATATTAATTGGATAAACAGTCATCTTTTTCTTGAAAAAAAAAATCTTAATATTTCATTTTTGAATTTGCCATATTTATTTCCTGTCGTAAACTATCCTGTTATGCATATTACCTATCCAAAATAATTTCGATACTTCACATCTACCAGGTGTCTTACAACCTTGCAAATTTTTTGCCACGTACGTCAGCGTTTTGAAATGAACTCCCAGCGACGGCATTTTCAGTCCAATATAACCTACGAATCTTCAAGAAACGAGCCTATTCCTTTACCAAAAGCGGCAAACTCTTCTGTGCTGTCTTCCTTCTGGCTGATGTCCATGAGCGGCAGTGATCATTTATCACTAGGTGACCCGCACGTTCGCTCAACTCCAATCGCATTAAAAATTCAAGGCTTAAAAAAATGTGATTTTTTATGTGATTACAGTAAAGTAAGTGGGCGAAAATACAGGTCTTACGACACATAATCAATTTTATTCTGAAGCGAAATTACAAGCATAAATTTATAGTCAAGTAAGTGGCTGTAAAGTTAAACCAAATGTTCGCATCGCATAAACACGAAAAGCCTTTACAACAAAATATTGCGGTTTTCTCTCCTATTCGCTTATAATTAATGCAAGCACGTGTCGCCGCTTTGCTATTCCGTATTTTGAACACATTGTTTAGTGTTTGGTTGAACAATTGTTTAGTGGAGTCTCATAGCTTTTTGTACGTTTAATTTTAAAAAGGCAGTTATTTGTACTGGTGCACGAAATGAACGATGACGAAAGTGACGACACTCTTTCTGGTGATAAGTGCAGTGTAATCCAAAAACAATGGCAATCATTGAAGGAAGATCCAGTAGCCATCGACAGTCACCGTTACCATGCAAACTTGTACGTTATCATAAAAATATCCTCCCAGAAAAAAACACTTACGAGCAATTGTTGATCAAAATGAAGTCTGTTCAAAATAAAAAAAATATTATTATTATTTTTATATCATAGGAGGCAAGCGAACAGGTTAGTCACCTGATGTTAAGTGATCACCGCCGTCCATAGACACCAAAAACACCAGAGGATTCGCAAGTGCGTTGCCAGTCTGTGTTGGTGGGGCAGTGAAGAAAGCACTGTTACTTCACGTCGGTTTTCTGTGAGACGGTGGTACTACCCCGGGCCATTCGACCCATTAATGCTGAAATCACTTATAGCTTCAACGTGGCTCTACCACTTACCAATGATAAATCTTAGGTGCACAAAGTAAAAAAGCATTTTCTTTTATAACTTCAATGAGTTAAAATAATAAACTTTGAATTTATGATTTTTTACACTATAATGATTAGTAAATTACCTATAAACAGTATGAGAATTTACATATATCCCTAAACTTTAAATTCATTTAGTATAATGTGTGTTGTGTCTTTCAATCTCCATATTCTCGCATATGACGCTCGAACTAAACTAAGTTTGGGAATTAAATACAATAGTAATATTCATGATTCCGTTAACGCGAGTTACATATAGGGTTGTCACTGTTTAGTCGAACAAATAAAGTGTATTCATGTATTTCTTGGCGGAATCTTGTAATGTCATATAGTGGTATTTATACTCTATTCGTAAGCTTATGTTATTTTGCTCTATAATTTGTAATCTAAGAGGTGTTTTACGTAATATAATTTAGTTACTGTGCACAAGTGAAGTGGATTGGAAATAATACCACGAAGCATCGATTCTGACTTACCATAAAAACTCCCTGGAAAGGATTAACAAGACGCGACCATCTTGTTAGTTCATTGAAATGATCGCAAGAAACTTGTAATATTATTAACTACTCGACTTTAGCAGTAATAATAGAAGAGTAGTCCGGTGAAGCTGTTAAGACCTTGGTGGGTCAATAGCGTAGTCAGATCGAAAAAAAAAATAATAATAGAAGATTGGTAGCAAAGAATAAAAAAATTGTTAATGAAGAAAAGAACATTAAGTGTCTGAACAAACTGTCATCCAAATTGGGATAGGATGATAAATATTATTGACACGGTACATGTCTTACTTAGGGTTGACTTTTATCGTATTTAAAACCTTCGTGAATCTTAGAAGAATAAAATGCCATTACGTAATTTTTTATGAACATTTATTTATATAAAAATGAATGTTATTATATATATAGGATCCAATAAAATATTTCCATTTTTTATTTGTAAATTAACAACGTTACGTCTTTGTCATCAAACGTCCTAAGCGCCATCTTTTTTAAGACTGTGCAACCATCATATATCGTTTTCATTGAAACTTGAGTTTCGTTTTTCCTAATTTTACTTCGTTGAAATCCTAAACCATTCGATCGATTGCAGTTAAAACTAGCATTAAACGGAGTTATCGACGATTACCAGTAAAATATAAAGTATAATAAGCTGAAATAACGCATAATATTATTAGGTACTAGGTTTTGCTTGCAGCTGCGCTTGTGATACTGAAGATTTAATTTATCCCTCAGAAAAAGTACGTTTTCTTGGATCAGAGGTACCCCGTGTCCTTTTCTATACCCACGTCAACATGTACGCAAAATTTCATGAAGATTGGTTGATTAGTTATTGCGTAAAAGCTTTAAAAAACTCACTTGTGAATTTATAATATTATTTAGGATAGGTGTCAACCCTAATTATCTTGCAGGGTTAACAATAGATTTAATTAAAGCTCTGAATGTATCTTGCTATTATTTCACGTAATTATAAAGACAAAATTTAGTCATAGCGTCGTAGCCAAAAACTTTATACGAATTCAAAACAATGGTATTAGGAATATAATAAAAATCAAATACTAATGAATCCGAACACAGTCGGAAGACACGTTCAAACTAACTTGGCTCTTAAGTACAGCTTCGGGAATATAACAGTACCTACGTGCTTTAAGGTAGAATTCAACTTGCTTATTCTAACTTTACAAAGTAAGTGCACAAACTGGCTCGTACTCCTTACTGTTCCTTAAATTGATACAATGATTGCTCAGAGCTAGTGTGTAAGGACAACGCATCTATAAACGCAGGATCAAATCGCTACAACGAACCTGAGTATTCAAATTAGAGTCTAAAAAATAGTTTTGTGGTAAAAGTTAATATAGCGATGTTAATTCTGCAGTCGAAACTTGAACAATTTTCTTCACTTCTTAAGCGTAATTTAAAATAAGGTAGTATTAATTAAAACTGTAAGTGAACTTGGCTTTTTACCTTATTGTGGAAAAAGCCGACAGCTTATTTCGATTGTATGTATGTATTTATATTTCTTGGACTTGGATAGAGCAAATGTGATTTTTATACGGCTCGATATATTGTGACATACGCGATGTCATTAGTTTAATCTTATTATGCGGATAACATACGCCATCGCTATGTAATATTTAAGGATGATACATGACAAAAAGAGTTCATTAATAATTTTATTTGTCTGTATTTGATTACTTGCTGACCCGTGATGCGTTTTACTTGTGATGAAATTGTGAGTGTGATTCATACTCAGTACCGAGTACTATATATTTTATTAGGAATTCATAATTGTTGTTGATAATACGACCAATAAACATCACGTAACGATTTAAATTATATTGTTATTATAAAAAAACTTCTCTTTGTGAGTTATATATAAAAGTTAGAAATATGCTGTCGTTGAGTTTTTTGTAGGCATTATCTAGCTCTATAACTTTCCCCTAGAACTGAATCATATATCTCTCATCGTTAAGACAGTGTCGTACGAAACCTTTTCGTTCGACCGTTTTTTCCGAGTTATTTTGCAAATTCGACTACCACAAAAGAGTCTTTTGAATTACTACATACTATGAAATAAAGTCGTCTGCCACGTTTGTCTGTTTTTTTTTATTTTTTAATGTCTAGATTTTTTAATTATCAGGGCGAGATAAGGACCGCCGGTCCCGCTAGTTTCAAATAAAACGAATTACGAAAACTTAAGAATCTATCAGAAACATTATTACTCTACTATTACGAAACGATATAATGCATTTGAAACGAATCGGGTTGCGGTAAGAAGCCAGCTGGTCAAAACAAAAAAAGTGCAGCATTCCAAGAAAAACTAACACTACTGAAGTGGCAGATTTGTAAATAGAATAACCGGCCAGCTGTCGCTTTCAGTTCCACAGAGAACACGAGAGCACGCTTAGTATTGGAACGTGTCTGCATACAGCATATTACTTTATGAATAGGGCTGTCAAATACTTTGCAAATACTACAAAGTGTATAATTTCATAGTATTGTACATAGTTTTTATGTATTTTATAGGATTTACGGGGCTTTAGCAAAGTAAGCTTTATTACAATATTATAATGACTTTTCCTTACTTTATATGATTATAATATATATGTAATGTACACATAAAGCTTTCGAAAGAAATTTCCTTCATGATATTGAAAACCATATCAAAACCCGTTGCGTAGTTTGAAAGAAGTAAGGGACAGACGCGAACCGCGGTTTTGTTTCATAATATTTGAATTTAAATATGGATATATTAAACGATATATAAAGAGATACAGACAGACAGACCAGTCTACGTAAAGTACAAAATTAATAATTATTTTTGTACATTAAGTAAAAGGTATATATAAGGTCGAAAACGGGCAACCCTAAAAGCGTATTCCCACAGGTAATATTGACGGTCCTTTGGTACGCCGTGATGCGGAAATCGCAACTTCGCTTTTACCCCTTTTACACGAGAAGTTATTTCGGGCGTAACAATGGGTAATTAAAAACACTGAAGCCTTACCTGGAGAGTTAACTGAAATCACAGTGAAAAAATGAAAATAAGAAAATAATGTTTCCGCCCGGGATCGAACCGGGGGCCTTCTGCGTGTTAGGCAGATATGATAACCGCTACACCACGGAAACTCCATTTTAACTGGCGAAATTACCAATCAGTTCATACGTTATATTGCATAATATTAATAACACGTATCGTAACAATTTTACAATCATATATTTAAAACAGATAATTTCGATTAGATTATTAAGTACTTTGCAGCGGTTTATACGTGTTTTGCCCATATTTTTTTATGTCATAGGATGCAAACGATCAGGTGGGTCACCTGATGTTAATTGATCACCATCGTCCATAGACACCAGTAACACCAGAGGAGTCGCAAGTCCATTGCCAGCCTGTTTTGGTGGAGGGAGGGAAGGGACAGGACAGGGGAGGTGGGTCTCCGGTGCTCTCACTGACCAATCGAAACGCAATAATGCAAAAGCACTGTTACTTCATGTCGGAATGTTTCTGTGTGTCGTGTGGTCGTACCCCGGGCAAGCCGACCCATTCTTGCTGAAACCAGTTATGGCTTAAGCGTGGCTTACCACCTATAAAACATGGTAATGATAGATAAACTAATTATTAAATTAAACATGTAAGACAGGGCCAAACAAAGGAAAAATAATTTACAAGATTACGATGTAACACACAGGATAAAAATATTAAAAAAAATATATATTAGTAGAAATTCTATAGCTTTAATTAATGTTATTTAAATTCATTTGTTTGATGATTACAGACTTCTTAAAATATTGGCTTAGGTTCATTGGACAATTCGCCGCAAACCCGTTTGCGAAATCAATAATTAATTAACATCCGTACCTATACATTACCTCGAATTTGAACACAAAGTGTTCAAATTATATGTATATGAAATGTAAAATATGAAAAAATATTCATACGTTTCCAACAAAAATAACATATAATTTCAATCGTTACAGGCTGGAAATCAAAATGGCCGCGGTTTATCTGTAACGACATTGTTACAGATTTACCACGCTCTGCAGACCGGGATAGTGACATTAACGTTTGTTTTGACGCGGGTCGATTGGAACGGCTTATGAATTATATCATCTGCGTAATTTCAGCCGTCACTATGGTGTTTTATATTATTCAGCTGCTGCAGCGACGGGACAGTAGCGTGGGTTAAATTTATATCGCTCTTCGGGCAGCGCTAATTCGACTAAAATGCTTTGCAAACTTTTTGTAATAGTAAGGGGGAAAACAGTGATTATTATTGTACTCCAGGACAAAATAACCTTACGAATCTCTGATAAGAAATAAATAGGTAATCAAGCTATTTAATATCCTTCAAACAATGATATTATAGTGTAGATAGGTTACCAACTTTTTTTTTTACAAAACAAATGACACGATAACGCACACATATGTAAAGTAATATTGTAACGCCACGCTACGCGGCTAGATCACGTTAGCTAGCTAGCCAAGTTTTAACAAGGCGCTATAGAAGCGCTTATGTTGTATTTATAGCTTTTTAATTATAATATTATTCCCTTCAAAAATATCTATAGTCACGACGAAGAAACTATTATTCTTGCAATCTTATTTTGACTTTTTTCGGAATTTGATATAATATTATTATAGATGCGCATTTGTTTTGTTTTTATTAGATTATTATGCTTTACCTATGGTCAAGTGTACAAAAAAAGACAAAGTCATGCTATTATAACCGCGGGCATAAGGTGCTAATTATTATTTTTTCCATAGAGAACGTGTTTACACCAAACTCGAATTATTACCCTCATGGAAATAAAATAAAATATATTACTGGCAAATGCTCTTGCGACGCTATTTGAAATAAATAAAAGTGTTACTTCAGCTACGCTAACATTTTGCAAACCTTAAAGTAGCGCGTCAATTCGATATATTGCTTGGCAGAGACCGAAGTTACAATTCTGTGAAATTTAATAGAAACTCGTCCGCTACGGATATTATGTGAAATTGTTCAGAGACATTGAACTGTCTAGGACCGATACTCGCTTAGACGAAATATTGGAATTCGAGGACTCCATAACGATGTCGCTATTGCTTGGTATTCTCGATATAGCTTGTCAAAATTTGAAACTAATCTATAGAACGGAACACAATAGTAAGTATAACAACATATATATTATTATTATAACGAGATGTTTCTGTTTGTAGAAGGTAACTATTAGACAGATCATATAAATGTTTTTACTGATAGAAAGCTACGCTCTTTGTTAAATCTCACTATTAATTAAATTTATATTATAATTACAACGAGTAAAGTCACAAATGACTGGGAATACATTTTTGATAGGACACATAATGTAGGTGGAAATTATATACCATTAAATAATACCATTCCATTTAATATTTTAGAAGATATGAATGATTTAAAACTGTACAACAAAAATTGTTTGTCGTAATATATACTACGAAATATCCAGCGCCAAATTTTCCAAAAATGAGTCGGATAGTAGGAATATTAATCGCTAAAAACCAGATTAGATTATTAGAAACTATCGACAGCGGCTCAAGCCTAGGTCCGTTCCCTCGGCGTGGAACCCTTGAGTGCGCTGCTCGCGCGATACAGTGACACTAAATGTTACATCACTGCAACAACAGTACACATATCACCCCCACGCACGTACACGCATACACGCTTACACATGAAAGTGGAAGGGTTTTGTTTCTTTCCCTTATCGAACTGAAATAGTTGGGAAAATTATCCGATATGAAATATATACGAGTTGTTGAGGTATGTAAGTTTGGTACACATATATGCTCCAGCAACTCATATATGTATGTATAGTTAGCTTAGGTAAGCTCAGATAGGTTGCGAATTGCACGTGTCGGGCAGCGCCCAGGCCGAGGTGTGCCGTGCACCCTTGAGCTAGTTGCCCAAATAAAATCGGCCGAGTGCCGCGAGCGCTCGCCTTAGTAGTCCGGTGAAGCTGTTAAGACCTTGCTGGGTCAACAGCGTAGTCAGTTCGAAAAAAATAAATTTATCGCTTAAACACGAGTGTAGTACAAAGTAACCGAGCAAAAGACCTAGGTAGATTGTTGATCTTTTTAAAATTTCTTAATAATATTTTTTTGTTGTATACAATATTACAAAAATACATAAAATAAAAAACTAAAGCCCGTACAAGTTTCACATACGAGTAACGTACTAATTAAGTAATAAATGTCCATAGTGTCTAATTGATTTAGATGCATTTTTAGAACTTTGATATTTATAGTTCAGCAACTAAAAAAGTATTAGAAGCTACTTAAGAATCTATAAACATGGGATATCTCCTAAGATATCTATAAATTATTATTCTATTTTATAATACGATTTTGATTTTGATCGATACGAAACGATTTTGATCTAAACCAAATGACCAAAATAACTAAACTATTCATTTAGGTACTATATCTTATATAGCGTCGTGAATGAATAATTAATTTTTAATAGTATCTAAAAGATAAAATAATTATCTTGGTTTATACTTAAAATAATTTAATATTTAAAATATATTTTCAAAAACATGGTTTTGTAGAAATGCCCTAATAAGGTTTGTCGATGTATTTTTAATGTGTTTGGCTGCCATTTTGAAATTCGCCATTTATTTCATTTACGTTTATTGACATCGTGACTGAAAAAACATGTATGTAAAAATTGGAAGTCGTAGTACGTCTAAAGAAACTTGTTTAATTTGCTATATTAGCCGTAAACAAAGTAACAAACATTGCATATTAAGTAATAGCTTGCGAGAACACACAAATAAGAACACTGGAAAACTTTTAATTAATTTTTTTTAAACATTTTAACAATATTCAAATAGATTTACAGCATAGATCGCAAAAAACTAATTCCCTGCTTATGGAATCATACATTTCAAATGGCTGTACGTTTCCTTTAAATTTAAATAATAGAAACAGTGTCGACTAGCCGACGGAATCTCAGTTGAAATTAAATTTCATTTGAGCTGCAATGCCGGGATTAAATTATGCGGAAGCAACTACAGTGGTTGTTTCAGCGTTGAAGTCGGAAAATCAACTAAGTTGCCTTATTATTTTACTTATTTTTAACGGTGCTTCAATTTTTATTTTGAAAGCGCCTTGTGGCTTTTTTCAATTCAATTTGTCTGCATTTATGCTAGTATAAATCAAATTAAAAAAATACTCAATTGACCTTCGTCGATTATGACGTCACGATTATAGTCCAACAAGTTCGTATGTGACCTTCCTAGGTTATAATAAACGTTAGTAGGGTGAGGTAGCATTTTACAGGTCCAGCTGACGAGAGGAGGCAACCTAGTCTGTCTCCCTATAACACCTTCCGCCAGGCGGACCGTTGCGGCGGTTATACAAGCTGATTAGCTTAGGACGATGCCTTGCGTCCCCAACATTACGTTCTGTCGGTACTCCGTGGGGGTTTAGTCCGAGGGAGTCGGACATAACTCACTCTCTCCCTCGGGAGAGCGGTGTATTCATAATGGATTTCCCCACGTTATTAAAAAAAAGGTAGCATATCGTTTTACAGTTATAGCATCGGGGCACAAACGTTAGCGGAGTAAAGTTGCCCGTCGTTTAACCTTCCCCACTACGCCAACAGCCCCCGTTAGCATCTAGGGACGTGTTGGTGAGGTCAGGTAGCCCATTATTTTACCTTCCTCACTACATCATTCGCCCCTATTAGCTTCTAGGGCCAGTGTTTAGCGGAATGAGGTAGCATGTCGTTTTAGCTTCCCCACTATGTCACCGGCCTCCGATAAACTGTTTAACTCATATACAAATCGTATAGTCTCCTGTTCATTGTAATATTTAAATTCAACAATCATCAACATGTTTATAATCGAAATCATTTATATAACAGCAATTTAGTGAGAGTACATAAATATCTGTGAGTTTTTTGGAATTGGCATACTCTTTATGATATAAAATAGAAACACTATTAGTTGACAGTGAAGCGAAACATCGTGAGGAAACCTGAACCTGAGGTATGGTCTTGTAATAAAAACCGACGTATATGTGAAAATATAAAACTGTAAATTTATCTGTGTTTGAAATCGCCATTGTGTCATGGAATGGTATTGTGATTGCACCCGTGTCTTCGTTCAGGATGGCCGATGGCCCTCCAGTCGGTTTCTTAAAGGATTTAATTTTAATTTAATTAATTTAAGGATGATATTAATATTTGTTTCTTTTAGTATAAGTCTCAATCGATTTATTTTCAAACTCCATACAAGGTGCTTATTATATGCTTATTATCATATCTGTTATCTATAAGAATAAATAAAATTGGTATGCCCATTATTTGTCTGTGCTAGTTGCCGAAACCAAATAACCGACTTTGAAGAAAACTTCACACCCAGAGCAAGAATTTTTCAAAGTATTAGGTATTTAGGATGCCTATCATTGAACATGTCCATAGGAGTTAAAGGGTAATGATAAAATTTAAGAGATAGTTTGTAACCGGTAAAAATGTTTTATAGGAGAATTAGTAACAAAGAATAACTTATAAAAATATAGTCAGTTCCCAATGAAATCAGAGACAATCCTTGCAGTTACCATGAAATAGTTTTTTTTACGACTACACGAAATATCAAACAAGTACCACTCTCTTACTTCAGCGAATCAAAAGCAAAAATCATATATTCAAGTCGTGTACCGACTGTAAAAATGCAAATAAATATGACAACACTCCTCTTTGTATATTTTCCAAGAGAACATTGCTCCGTAGAATAAGGATAAAGGGAAAGAACCAACAAAAACTTTGAAAAAAAAAACAAAACAACTCCCCTAATTAGATGCGAGTATCGTAGAAGGGATTAAAATTTATTGTTGCACGTCCGACGACCACGCACTCGGTCTTTTACTTTTCGGACCTCGGATTATATTTTTAGAACAAACAGTACATAATAACACTGAACAAACTTTGAGATAACACAGAGTGTGATTAATTCATTTACCGAATTTTATCTCTAGTATACATGAATTTTGTTTACATTTCTCCAACTTAAATTGTAGATTCGTCAATAACATAGTCATTAATTCTTAGGGGTAGTATCACCCTCTCACAGAAAACCGACGTGAAGTAGCAGTTGCATTGTTGCGTTTCGTTCAGTCAGTGAGAGCGCTGGAGGACCACCTCCTCTATCTCCCTCCTTATTCCCTCCTAGCCCCAAATACAGGCTGGCAACGTACTTGAGACTCCTCTGACATTGCCGGTGTCTATGGACGGTGGTGATCACTTTACATAAGGTGATCCACGTGCTAGTTTGCTTACTATATAAAAAAAATATACTTATATTAAAAAAAATTCGATCTTTATCAAATAAAAATCACGATATATTCATTTAAAATGACGTTATTAGAATATTGAAGAAATTACTATTATTATAAGCAGTACGCGTCCAGCGATGTGCGTTTTGTTGCCATGGAGAAGTGGGGCAATCGGTGTGGTGTGTATGCGCAAAAGAGAGAAAGTAAACGGATAACAAACACTGTTTGCAAAGAACATATTTAGAATATTTGCGAATCAGTTCAACTCACATAATATAAACTACAAATAAAATGTATTTTAAGTCTCTATACAAATAAATAAAATTCGGATATTAGTTTATAATGTCAAAATAACAGCTAAATGGATATGAAAATGTATACCGCTCTTACAACAAAGAGCCACCTTTAAAGTTTTTGTATGTCTGTCTGTTTATTCCGACTAATTTTAAAAACTGTTGGGCTGTTTTTGAGGACATTTTTATTGGCAGATAGCTGATGTTATAAGGAATAATTTAGGTTACTTATATTTGTGAAAAAAAAAGAATATATTAAGGAATAAGCACGATATTCGTGTCCGAATTTTCACACTGAACAAAAACTATTTACTAAATCCTACGCCGATAAAGTCACGGGTAACTGCAAGTAATAAATAAGTTAATACTTTAAAGAGAATCCTCGAGCGTTCAAATTAAAGGTGTTATCATACAATCTCCGCTTTGTATACAAGTCCTTACTAACTGGATAGTTAATTGTTGCTTCCGATAAACTTGCACGTCGCGAAGTTTCTACTTAGTTCACACCACTCGTCCCCCATTCAAGGATAATCGAGCGGGTAGCGGGAGCGAACTGAAGTATTACCGATCTGTCGAGAATGTAGAACATATTTTTCCAAATATCATCGCTGCACGACAAAGTGACTGTGCTATGCCTGGTGGTAAGCATAGTACAATCCAAAAACAACGGCAACCACCGAGAGACCGATCATCCATCACTGGTCGCCGCCGTCATGCCGGCCTGTGTAAATGTCTCTTCACGTTACGCTTGAAGGACCCCATGTCATAGGAAGGAGGGAACACACTGGCCGGGAGATTGTTATATAAATATTTTCTAATAACTGGTCAGCAAATCTTAATGTTTATGTATTTTAATTGTAATATATTGTTTCAACTTGTATGAGAACTTGTTGCTACAAATAAATCATAGATGACTCAACAAGCGTGGTACCACGGAAACACCCATTAGCATTTTATCGCTCCGACTGTTGTAAGTAGATGATCAAATTTTCTTTATTAAATTTCTTTAATAAGGACGTCAGCCATTTAGTGATTTCCATCCTTCTTTCAACAGGTATGTAAGCGTGCCACATTACGTCTTAAAATAAGTCCTAGGATATTTCGATTATGGATATTGGAGCATTGTATAACACTACTAATATAAAACTCAATAGTATTTTTTTTAGGTGAATACTTGAAGTAAATGAAAGCCAACTGCCACGTTCGCGTCGGTGAGGCTCAGTTAGATTCACTGTCTGACAAAGAGTGCATAGTTCCAATAATAACGTATGTAGTATTAGGTATTATACTAATCAAATTACATTACAATATTATGTATGATTTTACATAGCAATGTAGTAATTCAACTGTACATATAGTGCGATTTAAATATTACTATTATTTATTTATATGTATTTATTTTTAAATTTTCACTTCTTAGTTCTTAGTTATTACACGTGAAGCTCTGGAACTACCAGTCAGGTATAAAAATATTATTGTAATTTATAGCCTAATTTTGTCTAATTCTTAATGTATGGAAGCATACAAGTTCGTTTCAACGTTATAATTGTTTGATAACAACTGCTGAGAAGTTACGTCAGAGTGCATTACAAAAAGTTACACTAGTTTGTGCACTTGGCTTTGTACCGGAGCACTTCGGTACTACACCTGTTTACTAAGTGTTAGTAGTCCGGTGAAGCTGTTAAGATCTTGCTAGGTCAATAACGTAGTCGGTTCGAGAAAAAAACCTGTTTACTGATAAAAAGGTATTATAATCAATAACAAAGAAGACAAAATGGAAGCGATTGACCAAAAAATGGCACCCGCGATGTCAACCTTAATATTTATTCAGATTTTATAGTTCGTTAGTCCTACATCGCAGTCGAATGGAAATGGAGCATTTCTCATTCAAAAAATATAACCGGAATTCAATAACAACGGTGGACTACTCGAAACAAGTTTAGCTGGACGAAATATTGAGCTTTATCTCGGTTCAAAATGAAAATTTCGGTCTATTACAGCGAAATGGATGCGTTTCGCGTAGCTCTGTATTCACTGACGCGACGAGTGCGTCCTTGCGGAACGATGAAAATGAACGTAGCTCGAATTATTAATTTTACTATACGCGGTTAAAAATCTTCTGATACGCGGTCTAAAATATTTTGATACGCGATAGAAAATCTTTTGATGCGTGACTAAAAATCTTTTATATCTTCTTTCAATCAATACTACTGCTTCAGCTCTGAGAGCGACTGTGGACATCCTAATGTCTCTCCTTCCAAGTTTGTGTTTCTTCTTTACAGATTACTTCGAATAAAAATTTATTAATATTGCATTTCCCAAACATTTTGCTAATGATCGAACTCTATATTTTATTCTATATTCTATAACTCTATATTCGAACTCTAATATGGATCTTAGTTGTTACAAACAAAGTAAAATCTAATAGATCTAGTTTTTTAGTAACACTAGCTGGTGCCCTCGATTTCGTTCCCATGAAAATAGCTTTATTTTCTTAATTTTTTTTTTTTTATATCAAAGAAGGCAAACGAACTGGTGGCTCACGTGATGTTAAGTGATCACCACCGCCCATAGACACTAGCGACATCAGGGACGTCGCTAGTGCATTGCCATCCTGTATATGGGAGAAGGGGGAGGGGAAGGAAAGGGAAAGAAGGAAAGAGGGACGTGGGCCTACGGCTCTCTCACTGACCGAACGAAACACAACAATGCAAGCACTGTCATTTCACGTCGGTTATCTGTGAGAGGGGTGGTACTACCCCGGAGGAGCCGACCCATTAATGCTGAAACCAAAAATAGCTTCAGTGGGGCTCTACCACCTACAGTCTACAAGACACAACACAGCTATAACTACTCCTTTTACAAGCTGTCTTGTTTAAGTTGGAATCTTATCATTACTAGTTAGACCTTAAGAAATATGTGTTCTAAATAAACTGAACGCTGAACGCGTAGTACTTATAAAAAGAATAGTTTTCTTAAGCTTTTTAGTGAAAATAAAAAAAATAGATTGAATATTATCTAATGTTTTGAGAAATGCGTGCAAAACGACAGATTCCTGTTATTTAAATTATATAAATCAATGTACATTATTGTACGTACGTAAAATATTATACATTTTCAATTACTAAATTATATTACAGTTAATCATATTAATCAGAGTTTTAGGTTATAAATTACACCAAATTTATTTGCTGTAGTAAATTATTTTAATTTCGCTTCAATTGATACATCTCGTTTATTTTTATGGACAATAGATAGTCAGAATTTCGCTGAAGTGCTGAAAATCGTAATATTGTTATCGGACAATTTATCTCAATTATAGTCGTTATAAACCTTTTTATATTCTGAATTGTTTTTTGTCGTTGTTTTGACGTAGCTAAATTGGAAAATCTTTTACCAAAAATACTGAAGTTTGATGTTTTCTGTCATAGAAAACTTAGTCTTATTCATAAGTTCATTTTCGCAAATTTAAATCTTATTGTTTTTTGATATTAGCGTTTAAATCTGATATTTATTTCTTCGCAGTATCGCTAATTGGATGAAGGAAATGTATTGTAGCTTTGAATTCATCAGTGTAGGAATTAAAAAACGAAATAAAGTATTTGAATAATATATTTTTTCTTTTATTGAAGCACGACAAAGTGACTGCACTATGCCTGATGGTAAGCATAGTACAATCCAAAAACAGTGGCGACCACCGAGAGACAGATTATCCATCGTCAGTCGCCGCTGTCATGCCGGCCATAATGACTAAAGTCACTGGATATGTACAGACTGATCCCAAAACGCGACGCGCAATAGCGAGTCACTATGATGGGCTTTTTCGCCATATACATGGTGGTTGCGACCCAGTCGGGCTGTAAAACCCTACCACCCCGCTATCGCCATTGCCTCGTTCGTTGATCAGCAGGGTGCAGCACGTGCAGGTGAGGTTGGCTTGGGTATCTCAAGTCTTAAGATGTTACTCGACACCCCTTACACCCCAAAATATACTTAAACATAAAAATAATCTTTAAACACATTATTATTATGGTTGTTCTACTAAATTTAGTCAATCTTCTGGATGATCACTGCCATCATCAAGTGGGTACTTATGTTTTGTGATAATTTCCATGTTCTAACAAGATGGTGACTCCTCTCTTAGAACTCTCCAGAGAGTTTTTGTGACATCTCAGAATTCATGCCCCGTGTTTATATTTCCCATCCACTTCACTGGTGCATAAAAACCGAACTATATTAGGTAAAACACCACTAATATTACAAATTATACAAGATTATGAAGGAAATATAAAATCAACTACATGACAGACTAAGATCCTACCAAAAACTCTAATATTATAATTTAAATGTACCTAATCAAGCATTGGAAGATTAAGAAAAGAACAGTATTGACAAGTTAAGAGAACATAGTTGCCATTATTTCGGCCGGTTTCTAGATTAATAAAATCACTATGTTCATAAAATGAACCGTATTAATTTCCTCATTCATTTGTGATTTTGAAAACACAATGAAACAGATTGAAGATATTAGTGGAATAACTGTAGAAACTAAGAGAGAATTCACAACAATATACATTTTTCCTCTATAAATCGTATCCTAGTACACACAATACGCTATAAGCTTTTTGTATGTATCGAACAAATATTTTTATGTTTGTTTAGGAACGCAACAATTCCTTCTTCATTGTCGCTTCTAGATTCATATTAAAGAAGTTCTACAAACACTCGAAAGTAATTTGAAAACGCTTTCTCTCAGTGCTAACATTTCGCACTCGTTCAATTAATTGTTCAGAAACTTTTTATTATAAAAACTGCATCAAGGGAGTTTATAACAAAATTAAACAATAAATATGTCTTGAGAAATTTGTTTTTTTTTTATAATTATTTGCTTACATTACGTATTTACAATTCTAATACATTTTTGTACTGACAAAAGTTAAATTGAACCATTATTTATGTCTTGATTAATCTCATGACTAATCGACTACAATAATTTTTCAGTAAAGTGAAACTTCGCAATGAAACTGTGGACTTGATGCATCTTTTTAAACCGTTTTGCACTAAGTAAGTTTATAGGCGAAAAGAACGGTACACATTAAAAATGTATAATTAACTCTAAGATATTATTACATTTATTATAAGGTTTAGGACATTTTATTAAAGTTCTAAGTAATTTAATGCTATAACACCTTAAAGATACTCCTAATAAAGTAGGTACAATTAATAAACAAAATCATACGATGGTTGGAAAACGAATTAATAGATCTATTTTAAAACCCTGTTGTTCTATATGAAAATAAAACTACAAAAATTATCGACGAAATTGAAAATCATATTGAGTTTGTCAATATTGTCATAAATGAAACAGTTCGTGATTTGAAGAAGGCCGACTTGTGCAAAATCCATCAAAAAGGCCGCACAGCAAATGAGTCTGTCATCTCCTCGTTACGCGACAAACCGCTAAGCTGAGCCACAGTTCATCCGAGCGTACTTCTACTTTGCGAAAAAGTTTTTCCTGAAACGCCTCTTTCACATTTCAGTAATCACATCTTTTACACACATATAATTTTTCACACAATCCATCCATACCTTTCAGTCTTCTATGTCCGATCCTTATCATACTCAAAACTTTTTTAGTTACATGGCTTTCATCTCTCCTTATGACATGCCCATATGATAATCTATTACTTCTCAATTTCTCTGTCACGGGTGCTATTTTCAAAATTCCTCTGATACGAACAGAACAACGGTCAAAAGCTAATTTATGATATTCGGATGACAAACAAAACCATAAGAAATAGAACGAATTTACTAATTGTTATAATTCGTGGAATATCCGAGCGTTAAACAGTTTTCAAATCTTCCGCGTGGCCATCTCTGTCCCCCTTGGTGGGGGGGGACGAGGTAACTGTTTAGTGCGTCTGCACTCTTCAGTGGTGTACTACGCGACTCGTAAATACGAGTCGGTCATTTGGTATAACCGCTTTCTGCAGTTAGTAGTCCTTAGTTATGTAGTGTCTTTATAGGTGTTATTCCGGGTTTTTCCAGTATTTTTAGTCGCTCTCTTCGGTAGCGACTAGATCTCTAGGAGACGGTTTTGTCCGTTTGTCAGGGGGGCGTGCGTGTAAGGGAGCAATCCCCTTAATAAAGGGGAAGCTCGTCGCATCGGCCCGACGGAACATGGCTGTCGTCATTCTTGTGACAAAAGCGTCCAGATCCTCCCATCTGAGGTCTCTTCGTATGACGTCATTTCTGACGTAACGGGGCGCTCCCACGATTGTCCTCAGACTCATGCGTTCTTGAGCGCGTAGGCGTTCTCTCTGGGTGTTGGATAAGTAAGCGTACCATGCCGGTGCCGCGTACGTTAATCTTGACCTTATATACGTCTTGTATATAGCTAGCTTTGTTCGAAGGGGTAATCTAGAGGCTAGAATAGGTCGGAGTTTCTCTCTCGTGGCTTTCACACGCCTCACAACGTGATCAACGTGGTTGACAAAGCTCATCAAAGCATCTAAGTGAACTCCCAGGTATTTGGCTTGCCTCAGCCATGGCACGCTTGTACCTTGAAGGAGTAATGGCGGCGGATACGGGTGTGTTCCCGTGATGAACGCCTGTGTTTTGGCGACATTGACCGTCACTCTCCACCGATCTAGCCAGTCGGACAGAGCCGCCAAGGTTGGTCGTAGTATGTCTGCAGCGTATTTTTTGTTTGCTGAGGACGCAAAATACGCCGCATCATCCGCGAACAACGCAAGCTCTGCCCGGCCGACCCGGGGAATGTCGTCAGTATATCGCGCATATAGCACAGGCGACAGGCAGCTGCCCTGGGGTACCCCAGCGCGTATTTGGCGTTCCGTAGAGGATACCCCCTCGACCGCCACTACTACCCGGCGGTCTTCAAGGTATGACGCTATCAAGCGAATTATTTTCCTTGGTATAGAGGACGTTGACAGCTTGTACAGCAGGCCCTCATGCCATACGCTATCGAACGCCTTCTCCATATCAAGGAAAATTGCTGCGAAGTATTGGTTTCGATTTGCGCTATCAGACATTCTGTGAATTACTCTGGTCAGCTGGAGCGTAGTGGAGTGGTGCGGACGAAAACCAAATTGTTCGTCGCGTGGCTCTAGGTGGGCTGTCAGCTGTTTCAGTAGAAGTTTTTCAAAGACTTTTGAAACAGTGCTTAGCAGAGTAATCGGTCGATAACTACCGAGATTTCTGGTGTCTTTGCCTGGTTTGGGAATCATTACGACTCGTCCGGTTTTCCAGCTGGAAGGAAAGTGGCCCGTGCGCAGTATGCCGTTGTATAGGCGCGTCAGTGCGGCGACGGTCTTAGCCGGCATGTGACGCAGCGCTGAGTTGGGAATACGGTCCGCGCCCGGGGCTTTCCTTGTTTTAAGCGTCCGAATCGTCCTGGACACCTGGGTAGGGGAGACGAATGCCGTCTCGTCGCTCCCTTGAGATGATTCTTCTTCCAGGATGGATTTGACGTGGTTAATGACCATGTTGTTGTGCTCATCGCTGATAATCGGATTGGGTGAGAATTGATTCTCGAGGTAATCCGCGAATATCTCGGCTCGTTCAGCTGCGCGGAAGCGGAGATTCCCTTGAGCGTCATACAGTGGTTTTGTTAGAGGCTTCTCGGTGGATAGTTGTTTACATAGACGGTGGATAGAGGGCATATCCCCGTCTATGGTATCCAGGTGACGTTCCCACGACTCTGCTGCGTGGTCGTCAAGTGCGCGCTTGACACGCTCAGCTAGGCTGTTGAGCCTAGTTTTCTGCATTGGGCATCTCGTTCTTATCCACAGGCGGCGCAGCGCTCTCTTCTCAGCTATTAGTGAGCTGATAAATGCCGGTAGTGGGCGTTTGCCACCCACGCGGCTAGCTTGCGACGTTGTAGTGGTCGTAGCTGATTGGAGAGCGTCGCTTATAGTGCGACAGAGATCGCTTGCAAAGCTCTCTACATCCTCGGCCGACGAGGCGGGAATCGACCGAGTATTGCAGTAGAGCTCCGCTTGGAATTTAGCCCAGTCGATTCTCGTTAGCTTCCGTGGGAATTGAGTGCAGATCGGCTCCAGCTGGTATCTTAGGAGCACCGGGCGATGGTCCGATGGGAGGTCCGGCATTACCTCCTGGCTCGGAGAAGCATTCAGGCCCTTGTGTACTATAATATCAAGGACATCTTCTGACGAATGGCCGTAGTACGTTGGTTGGTCGGGGCCCTCGACGTTGTAGTCGTGGGCTACCGAATCGTCGTACAGTGTTCTTCCCTGTGGGCAAGTTCTCGATGAGTTCCACCAAGTGCTTTTGGAGTTTAAATCTCCCGCAATTATGGTCGGGCAGTCGTCTGTTAGTAGGTTGCGCAGCTCACCCAACTCCCACGCATAATTAGGAGGTTTGTAGGCGGCAAACACTCTTAATTCTCGGTTACCTGTTGAGATAAGGACACCGAGTGCGTAGAAGGATCTCAAATGGGTGGGTGGAATCGCCTGATGGACGATTTTGCGTCTGACAAGGACGGCCAGGCCCCTTATCGTCTTCCCTGTCTCGCCTCGTTCGTCCTGTCTGTATGTGATATAACTCGGGATATCAAATTTATCGCCTTCCTTTAGGTGAGTCTCCGAGATCAACATTATATCGACACTATATTGTTTGAGGAAGTGGTCGACCATCCTCCTCTTCCCCTTCAGTGTCTGCGCATTCCAGTGGGCGATTAACAGTGTGTTAGCCATTGAGCTGGTGGTCGGTTTGTAGCAGCGCTCTGAGGCATGCGTCCCGGTATTCTGGTCGCGCCATACCGAGTCGGATCAAGAAGTCTTCTTGCGTTAGTAATGTACTAGCTCCCATCGGTCCGGGTAAGTTTGGTACAGTTACCGGGGCCGGTGTGGGGGCGGTTGCGGGGGCGGGTTTTTTGCTCGCCTTCTTCTTCTTGGTTTTTGGGGGCGCTTTGCCTCTCTGGGGAGCATCGTTTGCTGGGGCCATTAGCGTGCTGCTACCAGCGGCCGCTTCTATCATCACTGTGGGAGGGGCGGAATCTCCTGTCTTCCTCCCCGTTGTCCCAGTGCGGGCAACGGTTCCCGCAGATTTGTTGCGCCTTTCGCGCTTATAAACCGGGCATTGCACGGCGTTGTTTGCCGTGTGCGCGCCGCCACAGTTAGCACACGTGGCGGGTTCCTCGCGTGGGCGTGGGCACTCGTGGGCGGGGTGTGGTCCCCCACAACGAACACATGCCATAGGCCGGTGGCAGTTGACCGAGGAGTGGCGGAACTGTTGGCACCGGTGGCACTGTGCCGGTCCCTTCTTCCCTCGCCACGCCTCGATCTTAATCCCGTTCATGTGCATCAGGTCGTGCACATCGTAGATCGCCGGGATAAGTTCCGGGGTCCTCCTCAGAACGCAATAGAAGAGGTTACCCGGTCTCCCGCCTTTCCCCTTGATTTGACGAACATACTCGGGGTCAAAATTTTTGTCCCTGAGCGCCTGAATGATGTCCTCGGGGTTGCTGTCAGCTGGTAGTCCTCTAATGGCGACTTTCAGGCTTCTTTCGCTAGGGAGCGAGTAAGAGAACCAGGAGATGTTCTCTTCTCGCTCCAGCTGGGTCAGGTAGCTCTGGATGAGCCTGTATTCATCCGGGTCGTTAGGGATGAATCTCACCCCCGTTCCATAGGGGCGGGCGTTCGGGTTGCGGCCTAGTTGGTCTGCTAGCACCTTGAAGTGGTGCGCCCAGTTGGGAAGCTTCTCAACAATTAGAGGCGGGTATCGGGGTTGTTTAGATTCCCGCGTTGTCGTGGCATTGTCCGTGGTTTGCGATTGCGGGGGTGCGTTCGTGGAGGCTTGTACCAGCGTCTCTTGCGTCGAGAGTTCTTCCGATATGGTTACTATTTTCGACGGTCGGGGCACTGGTTTGGGTGTCGGTTCCGGCGCCGTGGCGGCTGCGTACGTCCTTGATTTGTAGGACGCACTTCGCTGCATTAATGAAATGCGTTCTGGCTTCGTGGGCGTTGTTTTGCTGGCCTGTGAGGTCGCGCCCGCACGGCTCGTCGACGGTTTAGACGTTAGCGGTGTCGAGTCCGTAGGCTGGTGTCGTTGTGTTCGCTCGTCCCCTTGCGGGGGCGGCGGGGGCAGATTTGGCTCTTCTGCTGCTCCGGTCTCTTTACGGTCAATGGGGCCGGGGCCGATGGTCGTCGTCATTGGAGTTGCGTATGGTAGCGGAGAGATAGAGTGCATCATACGCTTAGCACTTCTAGTCTCGTCACTTTCGGCTGAGTCGAGCCTCCTGCGATCTGCTCTGCCGACTGGGCTGAATTCAGGCGGTAAAAGGTGATCTGCGGGTCTGAGCATCCCCCCAAAGACGGAGTCGATTAACGACACGTCTTGGCGGGTGAGCACGGTGGCGCTTCGCATTCTGAAGAAAAGCATCATCCAGCTGAGCATTTCTTCTGACATCGACCCGTCCTCGCGTAGCTGGTTGATAACGCCGAGGTCTCGATCGATGTTCGACGCTGGTGACGGGCTCGGTGTGGGCGGTATGGGTTGCATACGCGGGTCACGCGGGGGCGAACGTCGTGACGGGCTTGGAATTCGTCCTGTAGGAGTTCCTCTGGTCATCGTGCTAGTTCCGGCGGTGTCCGGTAGGCTTCGCATGGTCGTCGATAAGCCGCCCTCTGATTGGCTCAGAGAGCGACTTTTTAGGGATCCGCAGGACGCGGCGCGTTCACTTAGCGGTCGTTGTCCGAGGGGAGCGCGGGGGGTCGTCGTGCGGGCATCTGATTGGTCCGATGGGGGTAGCCGAGTCGTTGTGCGATCTGATTGGCCCTTAGAAGGGCCTTTTGGGGTTCCGCGTGCAGACATGCGGTCGGCAGACGGTGGCGACGCTACTGCGGCACGCCTCGCGCAGTAAGAGTGCGCATGCGCGATCCCGAGCGAGATAGATAGCTTCTCGCGACGCGATCACTGCACCCTCTCACTCGCACGCGTAGGAGGAGTGGGCGCTCCAGTTTTCAAATGAAATTGTTCTCAGTTGTATTACTACGCATGCATTTACTACATAGTACTGGGACAAGCGATCGGATTGCACAGACTATCGGCCAATCGTATAGATGGTCGAGACTAGGTTAATCGGTTTACTTCGATGTTTTGTTCTGAATCGTGTCAGTGGGGAAAACATACATATCCGATTAAAGAGATAACTTCCTGGGTGGTTACAGAGTTTTTGAAGGTTTTCAATTTCTGGTATTCTGTTTCGTTAATCTCACCAAATAATAGGGAAGGAATTTCTTAATTAACGTATGTTTGTTTTTTTTTCCGAAATGACTACGCTATTTACCCAGCAAGGCCTTAACAGCTTCACCGGACTACTACGTATATTCGTGTTAAGATTTCACAACTCGTTATTGAAATATAGAAGATAATTATACTTTAATACATGTAATATTAAAAAAAAAAACATAAAGCCTAAGGAAATATATGTATACGTATAATAACGATGTAAATCTGACTTTTTAGATTTATGTGAATAAGATGTTGAAGGTGTCTATGAATATATACTAATATTATAAAGAGGTTAAGTTTGTGACTTTGTAGGGGGTAATCTTAGGAACTAAATCTTTCAGTATCATATAGCTCATTTATCGAGGAAGGTTATAGGCTATATATCATCACACTAAGGCAAATAGGAGCGGAGCATAGATGAAAAATGTTTCAAAATCGGGATGTTTTTTTCCTTTTGAGAATTGCTGCGTGTTAGTGTTATATTTATTCCAAGCGAATGAAGGCGTGGGCAGAGGCTAGTAAGTAATCAAATACATTTCAATTATTTTTAGAAATATCTGTCTGTCTATCTGTTTGTATGAAAACGCATCATTGCTAAAGTAACGTGCGTTCACGATAAAACCTCACCAACAAAATTATAAAGCATATTCTCGAGTAATATTTAGTTTTGGTTTCATTAATATCGGTTCCCTCTATCAAAAGTTATTGTAATTTTAATGACGTCGCAACTTAGTACGAGAGAACGTGGACAACTAAATGGACTTAATACATTCAGATGATTATATTACTCACTGTTTTTTTACAATAGGTTTCACACGGACAGAGTCGCAGGCACAGAAAGTAAGAAATAAACTTATAAGTTTTCTTTATTGGCTTATTTTATACTTCAACAATAATTTTATTAATAGCCACACATAGTTTTTGAAACGATAGTGATTTATTAAATACAAAAATCCAACTAGGCGTAGGTGCGGTATTTTTGACGGCATCTATCAAAGGACGCTAGGTCGTCGGCGCGTGCCGCGTAACATTAGTAGAACGAGTGGCCGACAATACAGTTTGAATTTTATATTTATACAGATAGGGTTGCAATGTTTTGTTAATAGTGCAAAGTTCTGCGTCGCAACACCAACAATCAGGTTTACCCTCCACCTAGAGATGTTTCACATAGAAATAATTTATCTGGGAAAGGAATTCTAAAAAGCTTGGAACTTGCACACTCTCAGAAACACGCCCTACAATGTTTCCGAATGTAATATTTTATTCAGAAACCTTTAACAATAACACTTTCCAACCTTTGATGTAAGTACCGTTGCTGACTGTTCCAATTAAGTGATACTGAAGCATTTTCCACTCAACCATACCGCAGGTTGCGGTCAAAATACGCTGGGCGTGCTCGAGAGTACTTCAAATTATATTGACTTAGTTATGTGAATAATGTTAATAGGATTGCATTCCTTCATAATGTATTTCATTTTGTTTGTTTTGTTTGAAATTGTATTGTATAGTATGTTAAGGAAGTCTAATCGTTTTCCAACATCACGCTTAGAATAAGGACAAGGCAATTTCTGAATAAAGTGTAGTTCAGAAGGCACTATAAGGGAGAACTAAGTAATAGAGTTGACGGTTCGTAAACGTTATCGAACTGGGGGTGCATACTTATATCAACAAGCGGCATAATCATGCAGTCAACTTCTTAAGCAACTGTCATACTCGTACTTTATGCAGAATTTGCTTAGATGATCTGGTTTTACAGAGATATATTATTTAAAAAATTAATTGCGAGTAAAATCACGTGATAAGATAAGAATTATAAGTAGTACTTAACGTTGCAAAAATAAAATAATAAAAAAAAATCCGAACATCCCGTTTCCCATTCGAACACACGACAAAAAATTTAATCCAAATCAGATCGGTTGTTAAGAAGGAGTTCAATAACAAAAGAAATATATATATATGTATATATATACTTGAGGTGTCGTTAGGTATAATTGTAGGCGCGTCATATTTTTGTATATCTATACTAATATATAAAGCTAAAGAGTTTGTTTGTTTGTTTGTTTGTTTGGTTGAACGCGATAATCTCAAGAACTACAGATCTGGTTTGAAAGTTTCTTTTAGTGTTAGATAGTTCATTTATCGAGGATGGCTATAGGCTACATATCATAACGTTTAAACCGATAAGAGCTGAGCACTAGTGAAGAATGTCTCAAAATCGGGCTATTTTGGAAGCTTTCGATGCGTGTTAATGTCAGTACTATATGCGTTGCCATGGTAACGCGATAACAATCTCTCGCAAATATTTTCATGGTTTATTTTGTGTTCCTATTAAAACAGTTAATTCTACGTTATTTTTGTTTCCAATTTTTAATTATACGAGGTACGTTTATATCGCAAACATTTCTAAAGTTTATTTTGTGTCGCTATTCAAAAAGTTTAGTAGTAATAATATTCATCCAATAAGATAGTCAAAGGAATTAATCCATACTGCCACTTCTGAAGTAGTTAATATAGGTAGTTTTTTTCTATATCCAAGATAATGTAAAGGTATAAGCGCCAAATCCTCTATGTAATATTTCATAAATTTTTATCTTCTTAATTTTCAAGACAACAGAATTTATGCTTCGCGGTATTATTTATCTTTCATTTCATTTATGCACAATAAACGAACCATATTACATAAAACTCTACCAATTTAACACAATATACAGATAAGTAAGACAAGATTATGAATAAAATATAAAATCCACTACATGACAGACTAAAATCCCGCCAAAAACTCCTCAAAAACTTTATTCTACGTTAGTTTTGTACCCAATTTGTGATATATTACGTATAATAAAAGTAAAGTGAGTGTATTTTATATTAAAAATATCCGTGATGCTACAAGTATCAACATTTTTTTAAATTCTGTGGATATGTCTGTTTTTTTTTTATTTGTTACGGGTAATCTCCTAAACGGCTGGATCTATTTCAACGGTTTTTTTTTTCTTAGAAATGACTACGCTATTGATCTAGCAAGGTCTTAATAGCTTCACCGGACTACAAGTAATATTTAAACGGGAATTTTACGGACAAATAAGTAACTAATTTGCTGTTTCGTTTTAAGCTAGCGGGTTCAGCAGACGTTGCCCGCTCTGATAATAAGACAAACTGTACCTATACCTTGCCCAATAATCATTTTATATATTGGTGAAAACGGCATGAAGATGCGTTCTGTAGTTTTTGATCTTATCGCGAACAGACATATAGACAGACGTGGAACAGGACTTTTTCTTACACTATGTAGTGATAAGCTGTTATCCGTGCCTTCGTCCATGTGAAATTAATCAAAAATATGTTGTTCACTGTAAACATACACGAGCTGTACTGGACTCCAAGATTTTTTTATACCAAAAGGCAGCAAACAGGCTGACGGCCCACCTGATGGTAAGTGGTTAACGTCGCCTATGAACAACTGTAACACCAAGGGTATCGCTGTTGTAATTGAAAGTCATATGTTTATATGTGATTTAAATTATAGCAAGGTATGATAATAACTTAATTATATCGACACTATGGACATATTATATCTATATAATAAAAGATTTAACACATATTGTTCGAAAATGTATAGCTTAACATTTTCATTACTTTCTTATATAGTGTAAGTGGGCACTAAGGGTCATATATAGCAGTTTAAAGTTCCAGTTATGTGGCTGATGATAAATCTCTTCCCATTCGATTCACTATTCGTATTCACATATATAATGTACAAGTACATGTTACCTGTTACAGTAGATGATGTGCGTGTGATACTTACAAATATTTTGTCCGGTGAAGCTGTTAAGACCTTGCCAGGTCAATAGCGTAGTCAGTTCGAGAAAAAACAAATATTTTTGAAAGAGTATTATTGTAATTTACACTAGATATGTGATCAAAATTTTACATTTATTTAATATATTTAAAAAAAAACGCGTGCGAAGCCGCGGGCAACAGCTAGTCTAATATAATACCTTTAAATGAGCAATTCTTGTATATTTTTATATTTATATATATTCAGGATCACGGAAACGGCGTCATCTATTTTCGTGAAACTTAGTATGTACGTAGTTTCGGGGACTATAAATCGA
The DNA here is from genome assembly GCA_014332785.1 of Antheraea mylitta. Lineage (NCBI taxonomy): Eukaryota > Metazoa > Arthropoda > Insecta > Lepidoptera > Saturniidae > Antheraea > Antheraea mylitta. The sequence continues at coordinate 163,518 of JACEII010000057.1, read as the reverse complement.
TCTAGCTAGATTTTATACATAGATAACTTTTTTAACTGAGTTCTATATAATGAAAAAATATAGCTAGAATATTAAGGTAAATTTGCCGGCGCTGTCAAAACAAAAATAGCTCTTTTTTGTAGAATGTTAATTTTATGAGGCAAACCTAACAGTTTATTTTTTTTTTTTTTTTAATAACCGAGCTTAGCTCGGTCGCCCAGGTACTATATACATATATATATATTAAAATATAAAAACAGCAAGAGTACAGTTCAAAGAAACAAAATATGTACACTTAAACACTATATCATTACAATTTATTTGTGCAGTATGTTAAAATTATATATGTGGGTATTTTATACTGTGGCAATGTACGTATGGCCCCAAATCTGAGCATTAGCTCTAAGCTAATTGAGTACAACAGTTCGCGCGTACCACTTACACTCGAGCTCTAAATTTACACAATTTCTTGTATAACGCCCGAACTAACTATAAATTTACTGCAAAACTGAGATCTGCTTATAGCTAAAATTCTACGTATAAACAATGAATAAAACATGTTTACAGGGACGTGTATTCATGAGCGACCTTTGCGGGTTACTTTCTTGAATTTTCCATAGGAATACGTGTAGAAATATTTTGCATTACAGCTTTTCTTCCTCCTCTAAAATCCTACCTAATATAACTTTGAACGAATATTGCATAATAAAAACGTACACGGATTGTTATAAACATTAACTTAAAGTATTACGGAAAGTAAAACTTTTGTTGGCTTGACCGATGAGATGGCAATTCTTTTTCCTGGAATTTCGAACCTCGGCATGTACCAGTTAAGTTTTCAGAATTCATATACTAATTTAAATTGCTAACACTGTCGGCTAACGAAGAAGGGAAATAAAACTAAATTTGAGAATTGATCTTATAGTACTGTATACGGGAAAATATAAGACTTTGGATTTCTCAGAGTTTATAATCGCTAATATATCGCGGGTTGGCATGGTGATTATACCTATAACTTCCTTTGGTACAAGGTGTACAGTTCTTCAATTGGTTGATGATGATTAAAATTGCATAGTCTAAGAATTATAATATTTTTGGCACCAACTGTTGATCAAGGTAGACACACTTGTTTCAATTGTAATAATAGAGCAGTATAGTACAATACATATAATGTCTGCAATCGAAAAATTTACGATACATCACCAATCCTCGGAATGTCTTCTTACTATGCCAGCTTGCAGATATTTTAGCATACCATTGATTAATCCCAAAATACGACAAATTAAAAGAGATCCACTATGATGAGGTTATTACCCTATGCACAGTGGTAGCCAACCAACTGAGTACAGACACCCTAATACTCCGCAACGGGTCACCAATGTGCCATTTAAAATTTTCAAAAATACTTGGTCAGATTATTAAAGCTATGTCTTTATAAGAACTAATATTATTACAAACAAGTCACATAAATACTGTTATTATTTTAATCTCTTATAAACAATTGGGAAAACAAAAAAAAACATTCCTTGAACTCTTCAATCGTTCGGCGCAGACTCTATGCATCCAATTTCGGAATATTGAAAACAGCATCCGCTCCGTTCGACACGACTTTTGTTTCAATTTCAAAGGAAAAGTTAAAATGTTTCATTTTGTGAACTATAAAAAGAAACAACGCCTCATAAATGGCACTCTGAGAAATTGCCTGAGATAAAATGATTTTTTATGTGCTCCCGCTCCTCAATTGTCATTGAACGGAATGTCCTTTTTCTGTCAATTATTTATGGACGTTTTCATGGCCTTTGTATTAATTGAATTGTTTCTCGTTATATTCAAACAATTCAGCAATACAACAAAGAGGGAAAACAAATAAATAAAAATCACAATTGTTGCTTTTTTCCTGATTTTATACAAAGCCCGAAATTATGGTTTTAAATCTTTCTAATACTCGTCTTGCTAGTTACGAGCCTGTCTTATAACTCCTATCGATATGATTCCGAAACTGTGTTTTTTCTGTCTTCGTCCTTTAATTTAGCACCTCTTCTTTATTACACTTTTTAAACTATGGTCAGAAGCTATCTAATTATATGACCATACAAAAATAATCGAACTAATGTAGTTATCAATATTTCGATATCTTTGAAATGACTATTTATAAAATAAAAATATATTAAATAAGTTATTGTATCAAAAATAATAACAAAAACGTTTTTTGTTTCAGGTATTTATGCTGTTGCAGTTTTAGCCTTAGAAGATCAAAGTTATAATTAAAATTTAAACCACTTACAATGCAGAAAGGTAATTGATTAAAGTAGGTCTACATACTATGCAAATATCCAATATTTCTGACGTATATCCTAATTTATCTTTTTTTTTTCGAAATGTAAACGTTATTACCCTGGAAAAGCCTTTACAGCTTCACCGAACTACAGCCTATCCTATCCATTCCTAGACCATTATTCAACAACATGAAACGATTGTGGTTATTAATGTTAACTAGGAGGAGTAATTGGACTGATAAAAAGAAATTGAAATCTAAACTGACTGCAGCAGAGAATAAAAAATCAACTCCAGTTTTTACGCAATTCGGTAAATGCAAACCCAGAATTCCTTATATTATTTTAAGCTTACTTTTCCTAATAACGTATAAAATAAAACGAATAATAATAATAAATAAACTACTTGCTTTGTTCCTAACCTTTGCGGTTAAAAAACTCTCCTATAAAATGATTTACTGTTGTAGACTATCAAAATATCGCCGTGGTAGAAATGATACTGTCTGCAGAACCACGAAAATGGTGATAACAATCGTGAACGTTGATAAAATAATAACAATAATTAGGCTCTAATAATAAAGCTATTAATATTTCTTAGTTCACTCAATCACAGCTACGACATCATTATACTCCATACTCTTTCCATTCATGTATCCATCAAAAACTATTTGAAGACTAAAGTTTTATCAGTGAATCGAATCATATAGAGGTACATATAAAATATTCTGCAAACACTGTCTTTTATAATATTTTTTATACAAATTGCATGAGCTCCTCACTTTCATGAAACCTCCCCCGCAATCGGTCTAAGCGCTACAACTAAGCGAGATTATCGTTCATGGATGTATAAAAAGGATACTAGTAGCTCTAAAGTATATACAAAAATACGTATTTTAATTCCTTTCATCTCAGCATTGAAAGGTTTTTCAAATCCTAAAGAGAGCTTACTACTGACGTATTTTTATCAATCTTCCTTCGTTTTTGATAGTCATTTGTTTCTTTTTTCGAAAACAAGATAAATGTCTACTCGGATTTCGCTCTCTCTCGATACTTTGATACTCGAGGTGTAACAGATTAATACAATTTACAAACCTTAATAGATCATTTTCTATGTAAGTCCATCAATTTGCCTGACACAGTGAAATTAGTCGCACTTTCAAGCACTGTCAGCATTATACATATGGTTGGTCTTAAAGAAGATCTGAAACGTGAACCCTGATGGAAATTCTCTATAAATCTAATGAAATCTCCATACTTAAGTATAGACTTTTTTTGTCACTACATCTGTATATTTCTGTACTAACAAAATTTATTGATCCAAGGCCTTAATATATCATGTGATAATTTAACAGGCCTTAAAACCTACCGCGTCGTATCGATTCTCTAAACATTCTTTTCATTTCCACTTCATTATTCATTTGATGGTTGTTCATCTGTTGCAATCACTATTGGTACGTTCATAAGATTTATTTTTGCCCATCGTTATCATACTGGATCATTTGTAGCATGCTCGGAGATCATATCGATTGATGTTTTGAATACTGTATAATCTAAAGTTAAAAATTTGTCGCCAAGCTTTTAAAGATGTGTTGCTGACATCTGGACATGAGAGCCAGCCTTTTCTAGATTTGGCGTGTTTACCTTCTTATAAGACATCATTATTTAATATTAAATGAGACCGTGGACCAACACTAAGTCTAATGAAACGTAGAAGAATAGAAACACCGTCTTTGTCCATCGACAGTTCCGTTTTCAATTTTTTTAACATCAAATATGCTTTACGAGTATATTGCTTCGAAAGCCAATTATACAGTGACCACAAGCTATTTATTTATAAATCCCATTTTAAATCCGACCGTTTAACAAATCGAAATTTTATACAGTAATTATGTTCGCATCGCGTTGATTTCGTTTTCATTTGTAGTCGCAAAAAGTGTTTTCCGCATATTTTAAGTGTCCCGGGCACCGGAGTAAAAGCAATGTGCTTTGAGTTCGTACCGAGAGGGCTCGAACAAAGCGACTCGCAATATTCTTATAAAGGATACTAAGGGGTTTTAAAAACTTATTTGTAATTATTATTTAAACATTTTTACCCGAAACATAAGTCATAAAGACTGGAAATTTCGTTTCAACTTTCGCAATAACTCCACTTCCTAAGCGAAGTACGTTTGTTGTGGCTGTTTTAATAGGGCTTTATTGTAATTTAAATAAAAATTGTAACATAGCGATGTGAACTTACGCAACGTGGGTTCTGTTATACGCGAGGATATTTTTTATCTTAAGTACGTAATGCTAAAGTCGACTTTACAAACATATATTCTTTATTATTATTACATCAATTATAGGGTTTTCGTATCAGACTCATCGTAAATTTAATATTGCATGTTATTCTACACTTAAACATGAACGCGGTAAATGACCCATTAATTGACAAAGGATTTATCCCGAGTGACGTACATAGCTTCAGATAGTTATACGACGAATTGCAGATGTCAATAAATCCATCTACAGTCCTATATTTCCCCCCGGAGCGCTATATTGCGAGAACATTTCACAGGCATCCATTGATAGCTCTAGGATATAATCGAAAGTATCAATTTCTCTGATATACCACCTCTCAGTGCGGCAACGCGGGTGTGTTAAACTGATAATACAGAAAATACGCTAGAAATATAATCTACTAGCCTCTGCCCGCGACTTCGTTTGCGTGGACATTTCGATTTGGGCTAACTAATATGCAGCGAAAGCTCAAGTGGGAAAAACACCCCGATTTTTAAAAATTCTTCAATGTTGCTCCGCTCCTATTGGTCTTAGCGTGATGATATATAGCCTATAACCATCCTGGATAAAGGAGCTATATAACAATGGAAACATTCTTCAAATCGGACCAGTAGTTCCTGAGATTACCCCCTACAACGTCACAATTAACAACGTCACAAACTCACAATCTTTACCTCTTTATAATATTAGTATAGATATGATGAACATTATTAACCAGTAGTAATATGATGGCATGCTGAGATGTATCGCATTCTACGTTTCGCCAGTATGTCTATTGACACAAGAGCCGGTTAACACTTCCCTGACAAGGATGGAACACACAAATTGGGTAAGGCACAAATTAACCGACGTTTATTTCCAAGGGATAAAGTGGATAAGAGCACCTCCTCCCAGACTCAAATGTTTGTGTAGAACATCATGGAGTTTTTAATCAGTAAGAATATGATATATCCACCTCCGTTGCCCGGCGATGAGGTGGCGATCCTATGCAAGATATTTCCTATTAAAAAAAGTGTGTATATAGTAGCTGAGAGAAACACAGCATAACAGTTACGCCAAACGATTGACTATCATTCTACGTTGAATCTTTTGGTCACTGTTTTATACGGATTGTAATGTACCGTAACTTTATAATGACGCTATGAAGACAATTTTAACAAAAAGTAAACATGACTAAAAGTATTTACACTACAAAATGGATTAGATCTCTACCTTTTTTTTTTGGCCGGGGAGCAGGAGCTGCGGCACTGCGTCTGCTCACCGTGCAGGTGTCGGCCCCTGCCGAGGGCTCCTTCTGCGGCCTGCGTGGGTCTATAACTCCCCCCGGGGAGGGGCGGGTGTTAAGCCCCTCCCGACGAAATATGGGAGTCGCACGGCACAATGCGCCTCCACCACGTGGGCCTGCTATAGCGCAGGGCGACGGACGTGCCCGAGTCACATCGCCCGCAGGCCCTTTATGGCGGCATAAGATCGTCTCCGACCCGTCGCCGCCGTATTCGTCGGCCGCGGGAGATGAGCCTGGTGGTCTGCTCCCTCTCCCTTTCCGCCGCTTTCTTGGCGAACATAACTGCCTCGCAGTATGAAGCGACGGAGTTCCACACGGTCTCACTCTCGACTATCTTAAAAGATCTCTACCTAGTGTAAGATCACTATAAACTTACCAATATCTCAGTCACTATACCGTTTCCTGGTGTCTTCTAAATCTAATATACAATGCTAATTACTCTCGACCATCTTAAAAGATCTCTACCTAGTGTAAGATCACTATAAACTTACCAATATCTCAGTCACTATACCGTTTCCTGGTGTCTTCTAAATCTAATATACAATGCTAATTACTCTCGACCATCTTAAAAGATCTCTACCTAGTGTAATATCACTATAAACTTACCAATATCTCAGTCACTATACCGTTTCCTGGTGTCTTCTAAATCTAATATACAATGCTAATTAAATTAAAGTGGGGATGCCCGTTTAAATATCGCTTTTAAAATAAAAATTATAGGAATGTATGACGAAATATTGACGGAGTTTTAAGGTAATAAGCATGACAGCCTACGTGAAAACCCCCTACAAAATCGATCTTATCGAACCTCAAACGAGGGGACAGCGGATCGCTATTCCGTTTACCTAAAATGTATCAACAATTATATCGAAGTGACTTTTTTAATATGAATCTAGCGAGGGTAGTATTATCTTAATCAAGAATCAAGCTTTTAAACAAACAATACGTATTTCTCGCATCATTAAAAGTTGATGAGCTCTGATAGTGGATTATTTACTTCATTGTTACATAGTACTTTTTGTTTATCGGTCGTATATTTAATTAATTTCCCGGTTGGTGGGTATTATTGCGGTAATAAAGTCAGTAATTTGTTGTGAACGCCGCGGGTTTCTACTACCTCTTGCGGTTATAAAATCCTTCAGTGACCGATAGAAGACATTATATAAACGGTTACTGTTATTATAAACTATATACTTTCATATCCATATATTACAAAACGATTACTTTGACATTACAAACAAATCTTTAAATCTAAGTGTATGTAAGTTATATTTAGGACATACTGTATTACGTCATGGTAGGGTATATACATATGTAGCAATTATCAAAAATAGTCTTCATTTAGTTAACAGTTTATATTACAGTGATATTAGCGTCTCAGATACAGGCTCAGCCTAGTTCAGGCGCTAAGACCCAAAGATATGAAACAGTACTGTGTGTCGTAATATAATTTTTTTGTATCGTAATGTTTTTTTTTTATATCATAGGAGGCAAACGAACAGATGGGTCACCTGATGTTAGGTGATCACCACCGTCCATAGACACTTGCAACATCCAGGGGAGTCACAAGTGCGTTGCCAGCCTGTGTTTGGGAGGAGGGCGGGGGGACAGGAAGGGAAGGAGAAAGGGGAAGGGGAGGGTAGGTGAGTCTCCGACTCTCTCACTGACCGAACGAAACGCAACAATGCAAGCACTGTTACTTCACGTCGGTTTTCTGTGAGAGGGTGGTGCTTCCCCGGACGAGCCGACCCATTCGTGCTGAAAACAATAATAGCTTCAGCTTGGCTCTACCACTACTGTATGTATTTTGTTGAATAAAGTTATTATTATTATTATTATATACAAATAACATTATATAGGCCTGCCGTTATGGGCATATCACAAAAAAACTATTAGATAAATTTCTAGATCACTATGTAGATTGATAACGCAGGAAAAGTCACAGGTAACAGCAACTCGAATAGTATAATATTCATAAAATTCCAAAGGGAGTATTATTAAAATCTATACCGAGTAAGACACAGACATTATTAATACCACCCCTACACAGAGTTCAGAGACGTGGGGAGACAACCTTAATGTAAACTGTCTGATACACTGTCTAGACGTTAAGCTAAACATCATACAGCGAACACTAGACGAATGAATTTTAAAGATTGCATCTTATCTGTGTTTACATTAAAAAACCTGTAATTATGTCTGTGCATGTAATTATTTCGATAGACACCTACTATTGTAAAAGACATTGGTTTTCACAAAAAATAATGTTTGTTTTTTTTTTTTTGCTTGGACGTATTTTTTAGATTTTTACTCTATAATTAGTATAAAGATTGTCAATATTAGGTTGATAAACCGTAAAAGAGAATATTATAACAGAATTTTCAATCGATTTTGCAGACATTTTGTGCAAAGTCATTTGACAAATTATATTAAATTTTTAATTAAAGAAACTCTACCGTCCTTTTTTATGTTGAATATTATTGAGATTACTTTAAAAAATTAATTACTAAATTATTTTGACAACATATATTTTTTAGTATCGATATAAATTTGGCTGTAATTATTTACAGTGAATTATATAATCATTATGATATAATTATATATTACTAACACCTGCCCGCGACTTCATTCGCGTGGAGTAGTTACTTTGGGCGAACGCTACCACGCAGTGGAAGCTCTCAAGAGGAAAAAAAACGAGTTTAAAACATCCTTTTTTGTGCTTCGCTCATAAAGGTCGTAGCGTGATGATATATCTTACTTCCTTCCTTGATAAATGGGCTATAGAACGCTGAAAAAAATTTTCAAATCGGACCAGTAGTTCCTGAGATTACCCCCTACAACGTCACAAACTCACAAACTTTACGTCTTTCTAATATTAGTATAGATATAAATATTATTTTTTTCTTTAATATGATGAACAAATCAAGTTTTTTAAACAAGTACTTAATGGACATTATATTTGTTTTTTATGTTATTTGTTATCGGTGGTAGTTTTTGACGTTCATAAGCGCCTTATTAGGGCCTAAACTGAATAAAGAATATTTGATTTTGATTTTAACAGAGTATCTGAACAAATAGATTATGTTTCTCTTAAAACGACAGTATATATTTTGTTATATTTAAGGCACGTATAGAACATTTCTACTATAAAAATTTCTTTTAGTATGGCCTCTGCCTATGTAGGCAATTTCGCCAATGTCAAGTGTGACAAATACACGTTTTAAACTTAACGCCAAATATTTAGTGTAACAACGTAGATTAATCTAAAAAAGGGGAGGGGTACTGTGTTGTGAGTGCCACAGAGATTGTATACAATAGTATATTGAAATATACATACATATAGCATAATTACATAAGAACCACATTCATTACAATAAAGTATGTTACCTTTTAAGTTTATCGTTTATCGTTAGGGTTCACAATATTAACAGTTACATATTTTCAATATAGACGATATCGATATGAAAAGAGAATCGTGAAATTCACGTCAAAATCTTTTATTGGCTGATGCGTCACAACGATATCGAGCAAGTATCGCAGAAGGCTTGTAATTCACAAAGCAAATCTGAAAGGTTCAGGGTTCCTTTGATGTCAGCCGAAACGGGGCCGATTCTCAGCGGTCGATAATGCTCCACAAAGAAAAGTTTCGGTTAAAAATACGAAAGTTTTCCATCGAAAATATCGGGCGACATTACAGGGTTTATGAGCAGTTTCGTGCAACGTTTTGTTCGAGATGAGACTGTCAAATAAAAATAAGTTGTTAAGTTAATATTTATGGCTTTTCGCAATGATTGGATAAGTAAATGCCACTAAGGATTTAATTTAAATAAGTAGTCCATTAAATAAAGTGCACTAAAAAATGACATATAATACTAACAATCGTTACTAGCTTATATATATGGTATAGCAAAAAGATAAATTAAATTTTACTGGTGGTATTTTTTTTATATCATAAAAGAGGCAAACCAACATGAGGGTCACCTGTTGTTAAGCGATCACCGCCGTCCATAAACACTATCAACCCCAGAGGAGTCGCAAGTGCGTTGCCAGCCTGTGTTTGGGGGAATGGAGAGAAAGGGAGAGGAGAGGGGAGGGGAGATGGGTCTCTAGCGCTCTCACTGACCGAACGAAACGCAACAATGCAAGCACTGTTACTTCACGTCGGCTTTCTGCGAGAGAGTGGTGCTATCCCGGACCAGTCGACCTATTCATGCTGAAACCAATAATAGCTTCAGCGTGGCTCTACCACCTACAATGTTTAAATTTTACTTTGGAATATAACAATCTGATCTTATGAATCTGATGATATTGTGATGAAATATATATTGAAAACAATATGTATTTAGGTAAAGGTATTTAGTATGTAGACGCGACCCTATAATGAAACTGAATTTCTTGTAAAGAACGATGAATAATAAATGTAACATAATGGTGGGGTATTATTAGTCTTTACTTAATTAGATGTTGTTTAGCAAGAATCTATTGTGAATAGTTTGTTTGTAATTCTTCTTCAATGACTAGTTTGGCAAACAATCTTCTTAATTCAAGATAAGTATTGGTAGGAGTTCTTGGCGGGATTTTAGTCTGTCATGTAGTGTGTTTTATGTTTTATTTATAATCTTACGTTACTGGACTCTATATTTTGTAAATTTGTTGGTGTTTTACGTAATATATTTAGTTTATTGTGTATAAGTGAAGTGAAAGGAAAATACCTAATACCACGGAGGATGAAATTCTGAGATGCCACAAAAACTCCCTGGAAGGTTCTAACAAGGGATCATCTTGTTAGAATATTGGATCACACGACGCTTAATATTATAGTGATCGCACGACGCTTGTAATATTAGTGACTACGTGATAATGGCAGTAATAATCTGAAAGCTTGATTGCCGAAAAAAAGTGAAAAAAAAGTATTGGTACTATTAAATGTATAATTATTACTATACAGTGACTTGTGACTCCGTGTCCTAAGGAGTTATTGTGATATCTTCGAATTCAAGCTCCGTTTTATTATTACCCATCCACTTCATTTGAGCACAATGAGCATTATTACACAGGATGTCATTAATATAACAGAATTTACAATAAAATAACGGAATATCAGGAATAAAAAGTAAAGCCACTAGGTAACAGTCTAACTTCCCAATAAACTCCTTCGGCGTTATTACAAAAAAGTTAAATACATATTAAATACTTGCATTAAAAAGGTTTCGTACTAAATGCACCGCGCTCGCCCGAGGAAAGTTTGCGTTATCCTTTTTTCGCAAGTCTAACCTAACCTAAGCGAAACTTCGCCCGGGGCAAGTTCGCATTATTCTATTTTCGCAAGTCTAACCTAACCTAACCAAAGCGAGACAAAGGAGCAAGATTGCAAACATTCAGCGAGCGCCGTGTATTTAAAACGTAACCTTTTTAAAGCAAGTTTTCAATACGTTTTTTTTTTTAATAACACCGCTTGTTCATTATTATTATTTTATTTTGGGTAACCAATCTCCTAGATTATTACTGCCACTGAGTAGTAAATAGTAGTTAAGTAATAATATAGGACAAATTTCTTGAAATTATGAAAAAAGAAAAAGAAAATGTAGTCCGTTGAAGCTGTTAAGTCCTTGCTAGGTCAATAACGTACTCAGATCGAAAAAAAAATCAATAATTTCAATGATTCTACAAGATGGCAGCTTGTTAGAACTTTCCAGGAAGGTTTTGCGGCATCTCAGAATTCATATTCTATGCTATTATTTCCCATCCACTTTACTTGTGCACTATAACCAAACTATATTACGTAAAACTCGACCAATATTACAAAATATAAAGTCATATAAGTAACAGGTTATGAATAAAATATAAAATCCACAACATGATATTCCAAGATCCCGCCAAAATCTCCCCTTTTTTTAAACTATATTTTTGGCAATCAATCTTTCAAATTATTACTGCCATTGTCGCGTAGTCAATAATATTACAAGGGTCGTGCAACCACTTCAATAGTGCGTCATGTGAGTCAATATTGTAACATGTTGGTGGATCCCTTGTTAGAATCTTCCTGGGAGTTTTTGTGGCATCTCAGAATTTCATGCTCCGAGGTATATTTTCCATTAACTTCACTTATGCACAATAAACTAACTACATTACGTAAAACACCACTAAATGTACAAAATATAGAGTCAAATAACACAAGATTATGAATAAAATATAAAATCCACTACATCACAGACTAAAATCCCACCAAAATCTCTGCACTCCTCCTTATTTGTTGTTATTCTGACAGTACCATTGGTAACAGATTATCTTTGATTTACAGATCAGACTAGATTCTACATCTTTTTTACACGGAAATAGCGAAATAACAACAGACAGACTAGCGTTTTAATGTTCACGTGAATAACTACCATATTGCAGTTAAAACAAAGCGCACATTAATGTCTTCTTTCAGTAGCAATTCGAAGCCAGTCCGTCTTTAAATACTTCAGGTTACCATGTTTTACTATGCCATATATTTTCCTATAGGAAGTAGAAAGATTTTGATGTTTCGTAAACAGAAGCAACAATCTAACTATTATTTACTACGATTTGATTATAAAAAAAGAAATCGTTTTATAGAGCATTATATGATACCAAAATATACAAAATTGTATAAAAATCAGCACATTGCGGTATTATGAAAAGTTGTCCACTTCGGTGTATCTCAAAGTGTTATAAGAAACACTACGCTGGTTTTCAGCTAGAACCTAGTGCAAGTCACTTTACGTAATGAATAAAATATTAATAAAAAACTTTAAATACAATATAAATATATATATATATAGGGAACATTTGTAATGGAAATATAATAGGGTATAGGCGAAATCAATAAAGTAAAAATAGTACAAAGTACAAAACATCAATTTCATAAATAAAATATTTAATTACAATTATGCTGCTACATATTCAGATTGTATTGTTTTGAAGCATTTTACTTAATTTTTTTTCTGTCGCTTTCTTTTACAAAATACTTAATTAAAATGCCTAATAGATACTTGAAAGATGACACGAAAATAAATTATTTTTGTATACTACGATACATGATCAATCCGGTTTTGTAAATCGGGAACACATCATGTAGCTAATTATAAAGAGTAGTGCTATGTTTAAATGTTTTATTAAATACTAGCTGATATTCGCGACTTCTTGTACGTCGTTAATCATCATAGAGGTTTATTTTAGGTACAGAGAAAAAACATTATCACAGGCCACAGCATAAACATACGCCTTCACAGCTGAATGAATGAATGGTGTGTTAACGAGAAATCTTTATCCTTTTATTTATATAGATATCACTGTACAGTAATTTGAAATCAAAATTATTGCTCGTAATTCAGTTTTTAGATTAATTAATCTAAATCAAATGTCTTTCAGATAAGTTTAGATACGTTGGATTAATCCATAAAGCCATAAAGTATATCTAAACTCGTATATGTGTAGTAACGAAGGTATGTTTGAGATGTGCCCAGCAATCAGGATTCCAATTAATCTGGTATCTGAAGTGAAACAACTAAACCGGTTGACGAACAGTTCAAAGGGTACTTGAATATAGACCACTGAAAGTGTGAAGTCAAACTATTTGTGTTCTGTAACGACAGTATATTATAGTATTTAGTCTCCTTGAATGGAATAATGGTCAGGCGTTTTTATTCTGTTATTGCATTTATTAGTTATTATTTTCAGTAGGAAAATATCGAATAAAAAAAAATCATTTATTTTTTGTATTTGAAAATGTTATTAATATTCTAATAATAATAATGATACCAAAGAGTACAGTTTGTTGTGATTATATCTAAAAATAATTATTTTTATATATTTTAACTTATTAAAATTTCGAAGTTATTTTGTACAACATTTAGCTTTATCCAATGAATATTTTAATTTCGTTAAGCATTTTATAAGAACAGAAAGATTACCTTGGAACATACAATTACTGTGAATAGTTGAAAAGATATGGTAGATTTAACATTACGTAAAACGAAGAGAAAGTTAGTGAGATAGAAGTTAAGAGTACATATAGCTTAGATATTACTGAGAACATATTAGGGAATCGCATCTGAGTGAAATTGTAGCGGACCACTAATAGTTTGACGGTGACTTGGAAGGCAGAGCAAAACTGGCCCCAAAAAAGTTAAGTATCTTTAACAGAGCGGGGCGGTATTGCACACCGCATTACTACCTACAGCTATATAAGGCGCATGTCCTTGCACACATGGAATATTGTTCTCACCTCTGGGACGGAAAACCTCAATGCTATACTTCTACTTATACTTCCTTTTCATGGAGTCCAACGCAGAGTTGGTCGAATCGCCGGCGATCAAGTGCTCTGTAGAAGACTTAAACCTTTAGCGCTTCGTAGGGCCGTGCTTAAGGTCTTTTACAAAATCTAACGCGGAAATGTTCCCAAGAGCTGTTGGGATTTATACCTACCGCTGAATGCTAGTACCGAACGACTCCCCATACATTGAAATTACATGCATGTCATCTTGATGATTGGAAGTCATTTAAAATGCGGTTTTGCCATGTGTTTTTTCCACGTACCTCGGTTTTTTGTTATGAACTGCCAGCGATGGTATTTCCGGATCAAAATAATTTACAAATCTTAAAAAAATGAGCTTTTTTTATTATTGTTATTCTATTCTGCAGACTCTTGGTTCGAACCTTTTTTTTTTGCTTACATGCGGTATTTTGTATACGTAAGAATCGTATCCGTGAGCGTTTTTTTAAATTAGTAATTAATTAAATATTAACTGTTCAATTATTATTAACTATTTTTGGTTTAATGACGTTATTGTTTTTATAGCGATTGAAATGTGCTTACTCTTTTATCAAGGGCTGGCAACGAATCTGTGATGTCCCTCGTATTGCATGTGTCCGTGTACGGCGCTGATAGCCTTAAGATGAAACTTAAGATTGCATGGACAATAAGAGAACATTCGGGACACGTTCATTTACCTCCAATCGCATAAAAAAATGATATAACATTTGAAAAACATAACGCAGTTATTAACACGACATAGTTGATCATCGAATTCGAAAGAAACAATTCATTAAGACGAAAAAGGATTACAAGTAATTTGAATTACATAATTACTCGTGTATTGTCCCAAGTCCCCACTCAAAATGCACAACCAACACGGTGTGTGTCAACAGGCATTGAAGATGTTTACTATCTGCCCGCATTTAATCGCTTCCCGGGTAAACTTGCCGCCGGAGTCCGCAATCCTGTTTATACAACCACATAGGCACTAGCCTGTTTCCATATGCATGACACACATTTAGAATTAGGGAAACGTGTAAACAAAATGATTTACCCTGCAGGAATATGTAAATACAGTTAATAGATTACCAGAAATTTTAATACTGACGGGGAATGAGGAAATTTTTAAATTTATATCGCAACCAATTCGATGCTAATACTATTTTTTAGTTTTCAATTATAGGCGATGGATCATAAATAATGTCAAGAGTATGGGAATAGTATCACACTGTATCCGATTGTGCAGTTGAGTAACTAAAAGTTCCAAACACAATTGTCATCTAAATTAATCGAATATGGAACTAATATGTAAAATTAGTAAATCTGTAATTCTGTCAGTTCACAAATTGAACATTTACTCCATTTTTTAATTATTATTTTTATTATAAAAGTTTAACTTAATATTTGACATTCTTATTACTACTACAAATGCAGTAGTTGAAATTCACGTATATCTTTTAATATAGTAGGTAGGTTTACCTGTGTTAGATGGTTTAGTACTATTTAAATATTATACATACTTTATTAAGGTTAACACACACTTAGTCTTAAATTTGTCGTTACAGCATTAATAAATGAGTTGTCATCTTATGTGACTAATTCAGTGTAACATTTTTGTTAAGCCATCGACTACACGTCCGTACAATGCTATGACGCCCCATTGAAAATCAGCGAGGTAATACCACTCACTTGTACTGTAGCATCAATTCGAATAGGGGGCGCTGTTGTTGGTCATTTCTAATTTATCTACATGTATATTTTCTTCATTTTTTTGTAATCTTGACGTGTTCCAACATTAATAACTTTTTATTTCTTTGAATTTAAAGTAATTTACGACAACAAATTGTATTCTAAGTCAACCATGGAAGTGAAACAAATGCCTTAATTCCATCACCGCCTCTGGGTTCCATCTGAAACCCAATTTTGTCTCATATTGTTCCAATTATTGTTCTAAGGCTCATTCCATTTCTCGGCCTCTATTTGTACGACAAACATTTTATTACGGGATAGCTTTCCTTTCCGCAGTTGTAAATAAAAAACAATAAAACCGCGTTTTCCTTACCCGGATCGCTCTGCTGGCAACAATGCCGTCCCTTGTTCGGGTTTTTAAAGATTGTTTTTCTTCCAAGTCATTGTGTGCGGCCGATCGCGAGCAGATTGGATGGAAATGAAACCAAAACGCTTCCACTACGTATATTTCGAAATTCATCGGTATACTTTTTATCTGTTACCATATGAGTGTATTGTTTCCTTTATCATATTTTCTATATATTTTTATAAAATTTCTAGTACGTCACGTTTATCTAGGCTAATTTTCGAAACGGCTAAACAGATTTTGACGAAACTTCTACAAGCAAATAGAGAAAATTTTGAGTATCATTTAGGTAACTTATCTAAATCACAGAGGGTAAGCAATATTTTTAAATTTGGAAATATGAGGGCTGTTTAATTAGTATAATTTCTGAGGGTCCTCTTCTCCTGGTGAGCATAAGTAAGAAATGCTTTCCCACCTTGTGTTTCCGTAAAAAATTAGGTTTTGAATTAAGGAATGTATAGTCTATAGAGGAATTAACTTACAGTGGTTTGCTACTTGGGTAATGATGACCAAGTGGATACGACTGCACCCCTCACATGTCAAACCTACACAGATGTCACAATATTTAGGAGAACGAATTGGCATACAACAAGCACTTCGCAAAAATCATGTGAAAGTAATAGGTTCACAACCAATATACGAGTACAATATTCTAATGAACCCTGCCTGGACATCGCTTGACCTGTTTGTATCGCACTTCAAAGAATATTCAATGTTAAACTTTACATCAGGTCCCTTGTCAGCGGAATTCTGAAAAATGCATATTCAACGAGAATTCAACGTGCCTCGTCATTTTTTTTTACCGAACCCTATTTTTTTTCTCTGCTAACGAAATTAAATTCGCATTCAATGCTCTAGAAAGGTTATATCGCCTTTTCATTACGTTATATTTACTCAGTGTTACTTCTAAGCGAATCTCGAACGCGGAGATCGAGAGATAATTTGAAGAAGCTAATGTACGCAAAGTTATGAGTAGTCGTAAGAGAACAACTTGTTTATCAATATTTATGGACCTTAGGGAGATGTTTATAAACACTTATTAAGATATATGATATTAACATTCGCTCGCGGCTTCGTCTGAATTTATATGTGTTTTGTTTGTGTCTTAATACAGAAGGACACGATACATTTATCTTTGCATAATTCTAAAGGTTTATAGACCACACGTGGACAAAGGTATTTTGTGGTAATATTTTTCCAAAGTAACTTGAGACCTGTGTCGTTCCGTTTAAAAATATGAGTCCAAAATTAACTCAGTAAAAAATTGCTCAATAGAATAATGATACGTAGATTGTATCGGTATTACAAAATATTATTGCGAATTTGAAAATAATCATAGAAAAGGGTTTTTATTATGAGCCTCTCGATGCCAGATTAATAGATAAAGACTTCTTACAGGGAGAAGACACGGGTATAATGACTACTATAGCCAATAACAAATCGCCGAGTTTTTTTTTTTCATCCATAAAAAGAAAGAAAGGAGTATATTTTTGGAATAAAACATCTCAAACTATCAAAACATAAACAAGAAAAAAATACTACGATAAACCACATCAGAAGTAATTAAATACTCGCTTGGCCCTTGTTAGTGCCGTTTAATAAATGTCTATACAATATTTAAAAAAATCGTAGGTGGTAGAGCCCCGCTGAAGCTATTTTTGTTTTCAGCATGAATGGGTCGGCTCCTCCGGGGCAGTACCACCCCTCTCACAGATAACCGACGTGAAATAACAGAGCTTGCATTGTCGTGTTTCGTTCGGTCAGTGAGAGAGCTGGAGGCCCACGTCCCTTCCACTTTCCTTCTTTCCCTTTCCTTCCCCTTCCCCTCCCCCTTCTCCCATATACAGGCTGGCAACGCACTTGCGACGTCCCTGATGTCGCTAGTGTCTATGGACGGTGGTGATCACTTAACATCACGTGACCCAATAGTTCATTTGCTTCCTTTGATATTAAAAAAAGACAACTTGAAATAAATTCAAACAAATTTCAAAAGTACTCATTTAACTAAACCCTCACCTACAAACTCCTAAGCAAAATGTATTATATTTTTGTGAAATGAAATAATTTAAAAATGTTTTTCAGGCTTACATAATGTTTTAATCCTTGCTACTCAAAATCGAAAAAATAACGCTAACCAAAATAAAAATTATTATGGGTTACGTAATACTTATAGTTAAATTATTGAGATTCCTGGGATTTAATCGAAATTGCATGAGATTGTGGTGACAGTTCAGAGCACACTTACAATACATGAAATAAAAATGCTCAAAGTACTAGCGTATTTAGGTTTATTTTTCAGAGGAAGTGGGAGTCTAGTTATTGATTTGATTGATCATCACTACATACAAAGTCCGCTGTCACGTCTGTTTGTTTGTCCGTCTGTTCGCTATAAACTCAAAAACTACTGAACGAAATCTCTTGCGGTTTTTACTAGTAGACGACGTAGAAGACAGTTTAGGTATATAATTTGCTAAGGTTTTTTCTATCAGAGTGGGATAATATCCACCAGGCTCGCTAGTATAAATGACAAATGCTACTGGTCCTACAACCAGGAGTAGAGAGACTGGAATCGGATCTTTTTAACGAGGTGTGAAGAGGCTTTTTCGCATGCCGTCATAACTACTATGAGTACCGGTGGTCTTTATCAGTGACAGTCGTTCTTGTTTCTAGATGTACCATATTCTCCATGAGGTATTGTACTGTCATTTTGCCGGCCTAATATAAAACAAAAAGAAAAATGAAATATACATATGTGGGGCTTCCAGTTAAGCGGTCTCTATAATTGGTTCGAAATAAATCGAGAAAATTTTAGATCAATACTCCTGAATATCTTGTGGACGATATATTTTCAAATGATCTACACATTATTTACCGTCCATGCGCTGGTTTAACCAACAAGAAATTTCACTATCGGGTGACCCGCATGTTTATATAGCCACCATTGGTACAAAAAAAGAGATATTGGTCACTGATTGATATTACAAACATTTTTTTGAGTATTATATTCTACTAAAACCTACAAATGAAGATACAAACGTAGTGTTACCACTAAAACAGCTTAAAGTCCTCGCAGTCGATGTCTTTTTGAAATGTAAATCAAAACCTGAACAGCCGTCCAATTTCCCTTTGATGTGATAATTTTGTATTCTCGATTCGTACCCACCGGAATCTCTTATCGACTTTACATTCATTATAATATTGAATATAATTTATGTAAAGTACGAAATGTAATTTAATTAGAATGAGTACAGAATATAATGTTTTTGTTAATAGAATTTACTTTGAGAAACCTTTTACCATCCGCCATTGTTTTTATAATACTCCAATGAATGAAATAGATCGAGTGGAACGCTAACAAATTCTTATTGTTTATAAATACTATTGTTTTTACTGATAAACGTATAAATATTATCAACAATAGTATATTTAGCAATATTACGTTAAAAATATTACTTAGAGAGAAAGAGAACAGTGTTTTAATTTCGAAAGGTTTTATTAATATTAATAGTGAAACGGTTAATTTTACCAAAACAATGTACAAAAAGGATGTGTTTGGATAATAATTATAAACTCACGCACTGTTTGAAGAATATCCAAGAAAGTTAGGTCTGTTTTAAACGCCTAACCTAATTACATGTAATTAAATATGTATGATTCTAGGATATTCATTTTATATTATTTCATATGGGAATATTCGAAGGACAAAAATTTCGTTATTTAAGCAATTTCTTAGGAAACAAACACTGAATGAAATATCTCTTTTAAAGTAAGGATTCAGTTAGTTAAAAGGCGATGGTAGCTAACTATGACAATGCTGTAAACTTTGAGATATTAGCTTAAAATGTAGTCGCCAGTACACAGACAGCTAACGGGCTTCTACGATGCCTTACCATCAGGCTAATGTTTCGTCGATATGATTTTCTTCGACAAATCTCTACATCTGAGCTATAATCGATTCAAAACTTCGAGAACTAACTGTATTAAGAAATAATAGTAATACAGCCGAAACGAACTTTCCAAATAATCTTTACAAAACATAAATAAAAGGGACGAACAACTCACTAGAAAGATAACTCCCCTATTGAGGTAACCTCTGACCTATCTTTACGGCGGAGATAATACACCAAAGTCCAAATAAAGGCCTCGGACATCCAGGGAAAACAAAGGACAGATTTATTATGATAGCAGCTTTTGACCTCGCTTCCATCTGTGAACATCCACGAAAAGAATTAAAACAAAGCACATGTTTGTTGTACACCGTGTTTTACTGGTTCTGAATTAAATACCTATATAAACATATCTGATGTACATCATATTAATAAGTATATCGCATCCAGGTGAAATCTGTTTGAATAGTTTTTTTTAATCTTGTGTTACAATAGATCTGTTCGTTAAACTTGTCTTGCTGTATAATTTATATTAATTATATTATCATTCAAATTACCATTGATTCAATATAAAAATCCTTACAAAGATTAGACATCTCTAACCTACTTTTCTGAAATAAATTCCCTTAAAATCCTGAATTAGGATAAGTCAAGACAAACACGCATATTCACTTCCATTATTCATGTTACAAAAATAGTATTTTCAACGCTTGACTACATTACAGTAAAATGTACGTTAAAAATAAACTGAAATCGTCGTGTGAAGTTTGTTGGCGCTCAACGTGGGTCATTTCACCAAATTGCAAATGTGTCTTTGCGTTGGTGTTTTTACGTTTTTCAGTACACGCGAAATATGAAAAGTTTAAAAAAAAATTCTTTAACCATGTTGTTACCGGCATAATTACCAATTAAAGTATATTTATGATACGTTTTTTTAATTGTACTTCTCAAATAAGAGGTATTGGAGGGATTAGAGATTAGAGGGATGATTTATTTAGCAATAAGACAAATGCTATAATAAACAGTTTTGAAAATAAGCATATAAGTTAGGATAACGTTAAAGAAAAAATACATGTTTTAATGATATATATAAACATTACAATACGTATAAGGAAACCTTTCTTTCTTTCTTGATGGAAACATTGAATACTTAACTAAATGTTTATAATTATTTTTCATTGAAAATGACGGTTCCGTGTTTAATATTGATTACAGTGCAATTCGAAAACCATGATGACAACAGAAAGATCTGTTCTTGCTCTACCTACATAGTCATTGGCTGATCCCGAAACACAAACACCTACAAGAGAGTGACTATAATAGTGCAAACAGACACTTGGGAAATTTTGCAAAATTGTGTAGAATTACATCTAAATTCCAAGTATAAATAGAACGGTCCTTATTTCCACATAATTCTATAACGCTTCTTCTGTATGTCCTCTTTAGATAATTAAAAAAAAAAAACGTAGTTGGATATTTTAGCGCACAATAAATACTAGATTTCTAACGTAAGACGTCAAAGCTCCTTCGAAGTTAAGTCGCGCAGGTAATAGATACGACTCCTCTGGGAATGGCAGGAATTAATCCGACTACGTTGCCTTTAATAATTTCAACGTCTATAGGTACCAGTTTTTAATCAAGGGACTTAATAGCTAGAGAAAATGGACATTAAAATTTGAAGAAATTGCCAAAAAAAAGGTTTTATATTAATATAAAAAGTATCTATATTGCCAAAGCCTTTTGATGTCTGTGGTAATTAATTTTACATAAAGCTAGAATATAATTGAATATATTTTTGTCTAATTGTCATTTGGCGCACGTGTGAGATAACTCAGGTGTTATTTACAGGTTTTGCTCCAACAGTCTCCACGGCTGATGTACGGTCGGAACGTGCTACCCTTAATAACAATTTTACCGAGATTAGCAAAAAACTGGGACAGAATTAAATCATACTAGTGGGCGCCCAGTGGTCGACATTCGACCATAGTTAATTGATTTTTTAAAGTTTGAACTTTATTTGAGTTCTTTTGTCAAAGGGTATAACTTCTATAATCAAAGGTTTTCATCACGGCTACTCAGTTATTTGCCATTTGTCATGATCTTTATTATATAATCATTAAAAAAATCTACCTGTAAATGAAAATGAAAATTAATTATAAATTGGAAACAAAAACCACGTGGTAAAGCTCAAATTTTAACCAAACATAACTTTACGAAAATAAAGAAATTTATCGCAACCCATGACACAATTTTCAATTAATTTTACACGACACCATGGGGTGGTATTTCTGGGTGATATTGAATTAAATGTAGTATGTTCGTTATGAGAAATAGTGATATGCCCAGTATCATCGTTTGGAAAAGTAATGGATGCACAATACAATCAATTGGTGAATCCAAGACAAAGACGTTTTAATACTACAATTAGCTTTTGAAAATAAATTATTTTTTGTTGATACATGAGATTGAATTGCAACATTGTAACCGCGATGGTCTAAGTCATTTTTTTATTAATTCATCATTTGAAGTGAGTTCACCATAAAAAATAATAAACACTACAATAATAGTTATATTTTATAATATCATTGTTGAATGTTATGTAAAATTTATATGTTGCGTAAAATTCGAGTAGTAGTGTGAGTAGTGCATATTTTAATTAATTGAATGTACTTATAATGCATTTTATATAAAATAAACAGCTTTTTGCACTTCTCCACCATATAAACTTTAACTATGCCAAATTTCAAGTTCACCCGTTAAGGGGAAATATGTTAAGAAGGGGTACAATTTTTTTGCTTCACGTATTAATATATAGATAAGAAATACGTTCACGAGTACACAAATTAAATATATTCAGCCATTATTAAACATACTTCTATTTCAATCAAGGTAACTTTAACTATATTATTTGTGACGGGGCTTCAGTTGCGTTGAATTTTTAAAATATTCGATAACTGTTAACTTTGTCAAGCAAGCAACAAGTTAAGCACATTCCTTATAAACGACCGTTGCGTATGAAGCTAACCACACGATTGAATCACGCTGCACGCTGCTTTATTGATATGGACATTCATAGTTCGGTGTTTATCGGTAAAGCTCGGTTCTCATCGGGCGCTCAAACTTGCCCATGTTAATCCCGGATATACCGCGCAAAAGCACTTATTTTACTTTAACTTCACATACTTTGTATGGTAATAACATCGCTACTAAACGTCATAGGGTGATTGATGTTGGATGGCCTTCCTTCTTTAATAAATAATTAAATGACTAGTAATTAATATTAAGTGACTAACAAAAACATCTGAATATATTAATTTCATTTGCTTATTTATATACTTTCCTCTCTTGTTTAAGTCGCGTCGTTATTAAAATTACAATAACTTTTGATAGAGTGAACCCGTTTGAATAAAACCAACATTAAATGTTACTCGAGGATATGCTTTATAATTTTTATCGTGAACGATTTCGCACTTCACTTTCGCACTGATGCGTCTTCAAACCAACAGAAAGGTAGATAGGCAGACATTTCTAAAAATGATTTAAATTTATTTTATTATCTACTTATTCCAAGTTACTTGCAAAAATTTTTTTTTCACAAAACTTAAAAATTACAGACACGTTGATAACGTTACTATTATTAACATTCTTATTAATTGTATAGATAGTCATTTATTATATATAAAAATGTATGTCAATACATCCGTGGTCGATAAATTCGAACACCATTTAATCGACTACTATTAAAATTTTTAAATCTAAATACGTTTTCCTTGAGCCGGTTTATATGATACCTATTTTATTATAAAACAGTAGCACATCAATTCGCCTATTAAAGAACGTAAACGAGACCGTGAGCAGAGTTAGCAAGTCTTAATAATACCTTTCTAGTACCCTATGAGGCTTTTTAGATAGATATTCAAGGAAAAAATTTGCGTCTCGTACATTTTTATCAAAGCGAAATAAACTTAGTGATATTGTTATTGTAACTTTCAGAGAATTATTATTGAGCGACCTTTCCCAATCCCGAATTCGAACTATTTTCACTCTGTATCCAACTAACATAAATATTACATTGAAAACGGGCACTGATGCGAGCGTGCGCTACCGTCAAAAGGGGCATTGTAAGTAATGGCCGTAGCCCTTTTTCTGAATTCACCAAGGGTATATCCGTCCAACGTGGACACGATGGAAACTATTATATTATTCAAATACTGCCATATTGGACCGACATTTAGAAGTTTTTAGAGAAATCTGAACGGACGAGTTCAAGCGAAAGTAGCGTTGTGAACCTTCATGTTTTTCGGTGAATATTTTATTAAGGTTTCCGGTACTTCTGATAAATTGAGGACAATTTTAGTCCTATTAATGTTCTTTGAATTGTTATGGGTGACATCAAAAACATATACAATTGGAATAAATATTAAAAAAAGAAATGAATTACTACAAGTTTACAGATAAACACATTTTTATATTACTAGGCGACGAATATATGTCCACAGCTTTACTTACTCACGTTTATTGCGCAGAATTATTTCCATTTTTTAATTATATTTTGTTGTTTTAGGATTCCTAAAATAATTTTTGATTGCTATTAGAGCCCAATGATTTTATATGTAAAAAGGTAAATTACTTTTACAAAACAAATGGCAAGATAACGCATCATACGTAAAGTAATATTATAAAGCCACACTGTTTTAGATAAAATGTGGAAATAAGATAGCATAATGTCAATATCGGTGGTGAAAAAGAAATAGTTATATTATGTTGCTTAGATGCATGCGGATTGACAGGACTAGACCACGTTTGTAATAGTGTTAGGTTTTACAATAAAGTCCCAAAACATGTTACCGATTTGCCGGACTGCAAATTTAAGCGCCACGTCAAGCGGGTTTTAGTGTCAAAAGGATATTATAGAGTGGAGCAGTATGTGAACGATAGTGATGTTTGGAATTGACTCCTCTCTGTGCATCCACTATATGCGATTGTATGATGTATTGGATATATATGAAAAAATGTACCCGATCGATTTTCTTGCCGGTTCTTCTCGATGGCTGGGTTGTTTTCCGAACCGCTGGTAGTTTTTAACGTTCATAAGCGCCTTATTAGGGCCTAAACTGAATAAAGTATATTTTTATTTTGCTAGCTAGCCAAGTTTTAACAAGGCGCTGTCGAAGCGCTTATGACGAATCTACATCCTTTTAGTTTTAATATCAGTAATTACAGTCTATCAATTTTGCAACAAAATATAATTTATAATGAAATGTCATCAAAACAGGTTGTGATTATATATTTTTCATATCTAAAACTGTTAAAATATCATTTATGTCGTTTATAAGTAAATCAGTCATATGAACAAACAGACAAAACAAGTTTCAATGCCATATCCTCTATACAAGATACGTACAATGAATGAAGAGAATGAACGTGTGTAAAAACAGAAAGAATGAACGTGTGTAGAAACAGAACTATATATTTACTAATATAAAAACGAAATACGTCACAGGACAACATAAAAAAGACAAGATAAATAGAAACTGTTCAAATATAGTTCTTCGATACAGAATACATATTCAGTGAAGGTTATTCACCGGACCTACGCAATGATATGGTTCTGCCCAATAATGAGGTATCTAGTCTATAGCTAGACACATAATGTAAAATTTGATGACTGGTTGTACTAGAAAAAAAGACAAGCAAATAACGATAACTCCTATTTGATAGATAAAAAACAATAACTCGCAGTTTTCAAGCACTACACGTCCAATTAAGTAATCAAACGCGTAGACAAAAACTACTCACCTACGAAGTTCTTGTTTAAATAATCATTTATATAGACAAAATATAACAGAAACCTCTGACTTTAATTCACAGTTGGCATACTTAAATCAAACCAATGTTATTCCCTAATGAAAACGAATATAAAAACTCCTCATATATTAAAATTTATGTAGCCGTTTGGAAAACCGTGCCAATGATTTTTTTTTATTGAAGCACGACATAGTGACTGCACTATGCCTGATGTTAAGCATAGTACAATCCAAAAATATCGGCAACCAGCGAGAGACAGATTATCCATCTCCGGTCGCCGTTGTCATGCCGGCCATAATGACGAAAGTCATCCGGTACTGGATATGCACAGGCTGATCCCGAAACGCGACGCGCAGAAGCGAGTCACTATGACGGGCTTTGTCGCCATATACATGGTAGCTGCGACTCAGTCAGGCTGTAAAACCCTACCACCCCAATTTCGCCATTGCCTCATTCGTTATTTAGCAGGGTGCACCACGTGCAGGTGAGGTTGGCCTTGGTGTCTCAAATCTTAAGATGTTACTGGACAACCCTTACACCCCAAAATAGACATACATAAAATACATACAGAAAAAAATTATAAACATTTTCCGTATTTAGGTCAAAAAATCTCTTAGTCATAGTTGTTAACGCAGTTAAGCAGATTAAACATAAAAAATGAGATATTCAAAACTTCTTTTCAAATTTGTACCACGTGCATCAATCACTAACTCACACTAAACAAGTTATCTCTACACTCTGTTCGCTCATACATATTCCACTTCGCTGCTAAGCTCGAAATGAACAATTAACGTCCTTAATTAATTAACATACGTCGCTACGTTGATCTGGTAATTTGTTTAGAAATACACAGGTGTGTATCATTTGTTTCGTGTGATTACTTACTGACTTAGACTATTATCCACGTCGCAAAACGTAAGCAGAAGCGATCACAGCAAATCCGTGGAATAGATTACTTACTCGAAAAAAGTACTCGTAAATAATTTCGTAGCATTTAATATAATGATTTTATTGTGTTATAAGTTTATACCCTTAGTTCGATTTCCCCTTATAAATAGATATTGTCTTGTATGTAAAATATTCAAAGCTTATATATTTCATAATATAAGGGCAAGTTTTACCTTGGGGATCGGATGCAGCCCACCGTGGATTATGGTCCAGTAGTAACATTTTCTAAAATGGTGTTAAAAAAAAAATTTGCTATTATAAAATTATCTTCTATTTGAAAATTAGTAATACAAACGAATCAAACTTGCCAATGATTATTTATATAGGAAATTGATTTCAACCTTAAAATAACAGTTTATAAAGTATAAATAAAAAGTTTTGCTTATTGATTGTGGTATCGTGAAATTTGACCTGCAACTTTCTAAAGGTGGCACATATGGATTCCAAATAATAGAACTTGTAACAAGTATAGATGCAGTAACGGTTCGTCCATTGCTAATGCAGTAATCAACGGTATTGTATTTAAGTCTGAAAGGTATGTTCTGTGACAAGTAATAACACAAAAGCTATTTAAACCCATTCCTCATAAGTAACAAGTGATTGTATTTAATAGCCGGATATTTAACACCCGGTACAGGGTTCACAAAGTGAAGATTATGGTCATAATAAAAAGCTTGGTCACATGTGTACATTGAGCCCGTATATTTTTACTGCGCCACGAAACCTATTAAACTTATTATTTTAAATTTATTATTAGCTATAGGTTGCAGTAATTCTGACACTAAATATTTTAATACTAGCAAAAACTCTTAAACATAGTTTTATGACAACTAAGGCAAGAGTCTATCTTTTTACGAAAAAATCTAATCAGTCTAGATCACATTTACCTAGTTGTCATAATATTATGTAAGTTCAAAAATGAAAATTTAATTAAAATATCACCCAATTATCAATTACACTCAATACAATGAGAGCAGTTTTGATAAGTAATGAATTTTACTAAATATAGTCCTGATTATCGGAATTAATAATGGGCTGTCTTTTATTTTTGAGCTATATTTTTATCATTACCCTTTATCTCCTATTATCCAGTTACCTTTTATCGAACTGATTACGCTATTGACCTAGCAAGGTTTTAACAGCTTCAGTGAACTACAATCCAGTTACCGGTTTTAATTAAAAGCAAAATACTCTTTATTCAATTTAGACCCTGAAAAGGCACTTATGAACGTCAAAACTACCACCGGTTCAAAATACAGCCCAATCATCGAAAAGAAGCGGCAAGAAACTCGATTTGGTTTATCTTTACATAATACATTTTTTAAATATAATTACAATATAATAGACCTATAAGGTTACATTTCTTTTTGGTGGATGTACAGAGAGAGACCTCACTTTCAGACACCGCCATCGTTCACATATTAATAGCCACTCTGTAATAGCCTTTAATAATTAAGGCTCGCTTGACATAACACTTGAACTTATTATCTGGCAAGTCAGTAATGTGTTTTGGGACTTTGTTCTAAAATCTAACACCATTACCTAAAAAACTATTACTGGTCTTAGTTAGTCTAAAAAGTGGAGGGACCAGTTTGTTATTATTTCTAATATTTACATTATGCTTTAAATAAAATATCTACACATAAACAAATAAATTTGGCTTTAATATAATTTATGGTATTATGTATATTGTACTAAATCGATATTTTTGTACTAAAAAATAGTCCGGTGAAGCTGTAAAGGCCTAGTAAGGCCAATACCGTAGTCAGTTCGAAAAAAAAATGAATTAAAAAAAATCGTCCAAATTTTAAATAGAATCTACTTCACGCTTTATATTGTACTTTACGCCGTACACTAGTATATATCCGAGTAATTTACTAAGCTTGCCGTCGAGCGGGAAAGCTTATTGTTACTTATTATCCGTGAAATTTGAGAATACACGCAATTAAACTGTTTAAAAAGTTATTATAATGAGATACTTAATAACAGACGTTACAGATATTATCTTTTTGATGTTAATTGATATATTCTTCCCATATTCAGTTTGTCTGATATTTTACATCAGATTTTTTTTTATTAATTTGTGACGAAATGATCTTATCATGTCATATTAATATATGTAATATACACTTTGATATCTATACTAATATTATAAAGAGGTAAAGTTTGTGACGTTGTAGGGGGTAATCTCAGAAACTACTAATCCGATATGAAAAATTATTTCAGTATTACATAGGTTATTTATCGAGGATGGTTATAGGCGATATATCATCACGCTAAGAAAAATAGGAGAGGAACACCAATGAAGAATATCGGGGTTTTTTTTCCTCTTGAGATTCCGCTGCGTGTTAGCGTTAACCCAAAGTAACTATCCCACGTGAACGACGTCGCGGGCTAGGCTAGTAGGATGATAAACATTAAAGAAAAAAAACCTACTTAATAATGCCACGTTGGGCGCCACTCTAATGAGAACAAAAAAGGTGTGTGCTTACACGTGGACGGTTGCCGGTCGACTGAAGATCATGGTCACTGTTCAGAAACTAAAGCGAGATTTCTATCGTACCAGCAGCGTAGAATTATCGTACTTATTAATATAAAGTTTATAATTATTCAATAAATCATATTGATCTATTTAATTAAACCGTAATATTGATTTCTAATTTTCAGAAAATATTGCAATTATGGAATTAAACGATTTTTTTTTTGGCTTAGGTTTGAGAATATTTTCCACAAACTTGATGATTAATAGTTGTGCGAATATCTCAACTTTGCCTGGAAATACTACACAATGTTACGTGTAAACGTTTTGGATTTATGGCTACTGTGTAAATAAAACCAAGCATTATTATAGTATTAATATATGAATCTATAGAAATGAAAATTTCATAGAAAGAAGTTTCGGGCTATTTTATAAAACCTGTATATGATTTTTTATGCGAAAACAAAACACTGAAAACGTTTAACAAAAGAATATCATCATACAATCTGTGTACATCGGAATCTTGGTTATTATGTGCATTTAGGGACGCACGGGGAAAGGTGAAGATAAATCTTCGCTACATGCGATTTATCCAAGGGTAATTAGAACTGTAATTAGAATTTACAAGACGAGCAACGATTTTCATTACAGGGGCTGTCCAAGTATTACGTAAACACGTAACGGGGTTGAGAGAATACTTTGCTTACTTTTGGGTTCTTAGGGGCGAAAGATCAGAATATCAGAAATATTCACTTTCGTAATTTTTTAAATTTTTATTTTATTATTGAGTGACAAGTAATTACTCTAACAAGAAAGGTTCACGTTGAAAGTAAAAGTGACAATTACAAAAAGAAAAAACTGAACTTAAGTTGTAAAGAAACTTTCGAGATATTTTGTAAAAATTATGCCAATTACGTAAGCAATGCGGGGAGGGTTTGAAGGTTTTGCTTATTTTTGATAACAAAGGTACGGGTAGCATTAAAGACGACTAACATTTTGTATACGTAACACTTGAAGCAATATAAGCTATTTCAGTTTTCCAAACGACACCGCTTCCTTCCAAACGATAAAACTATTCAGCTCAGAATTATTCAACATGAAACGTATAGAAATTCACCCCTTGCAAACTACAACACGGGGATCCAACTTAGTTATAACAACTACTAAGTTATTCAAAATATCACCGTAAGTAAGACCCTACCGTGCACCACGTGAAATGAACACTGAACACCTTAAGGGCCCTTAATTTCATTCCTTACGAGCGGGACCTCATCAAATAAAATAACCTTACAGCTGAACTTTGCTTTAAGTCTATTGTCGTAGTCGGTACATTCCCTACCTTTTCCCTCGCACGAGTACTCTCTACTGGACTATTATTATATTCAAATAGGTAGGTTTCATTGTTAGCCGTTTATCCTATAAAAGGGGTTTATATATACGCATACTATATCTCGTCTTTACGATTAATATTCGAATCTATTGTCCATGAAAGTTTTATATAATAAAATCTTTGTTTCTAGGCAAACTTCGTATGAGCAATGTTATAAATAGAACTTAGATATCGAGTGTTGAATTTACCTTAGGGACGACTGAAGTTAAAGTTGGTTTTCGGTAGACTGCAGCTTCACAAATTAACCTTTTTTGACTAAAGTGGCAACCAACACACCTACACATCCTGGGGTATCTAAATTTATATTAGCTGGAAGTTAAGAGGGATCACTTACCTTGTTGTCTTTACCGCTGTCGTTGCAAATATTTTCGAAGCACCAATTTCCAAAGATAAATATGTTAATAAATAAATTCAATAACCATGTCAAGCTGTCTAAAGGCTATTATTATAGGGTGGATCAATATGTAAACTATGGTTGCGTCTGGAAGTAACGCATGTCTGTGCATCCACCAAAAACGAATGTAACTATATATTATATTTATGTTGTATGGTGAAAAAATGAAATAAATCTAGTTTCTTGCCGGTTCTTCCGTGCCGTAGTAGTTTTGACTATCATAAGAACCTTCTGAGGGCATACATTGAATGATGTATTTTGGAATTGATTTGAAACACAACTACAATAGTATCAAATGCAAAGTTTTAGGGGAGTACTGCTTGTCGTGTTGCGCTTGTTTTGAAAGATAACAAAAGCGCTAGTGCAAATTAACGGTCATCCACAATTTTTATATTATATATATACATATTCGGTATGAAGTACTTAATATACGTACATATCGTACTGTAGCACAGCTTAACTCACTCCATATTGAGATATTTCGACATCTTCATTAAGTCTTGGTACAGTTTACACTAGTCGACTTGTTTGCTGATGGATGGAAAGAATTGTATGCCACTTTCAAGATCTTTCCTGTGAATTTGGAATGATTGGAGAGTCTGATTACTAGTACTATCATTGAACATTAATTTTTATTCTTTCTCATGTATATTTAAAAAGTTCGATTTGTATAGAGACTAAAGGCCAAGAAATATTGCGGATAGAGGTGATTATTCAGACAATTCACTGTGTTTCACTTTGAAGTTTCACTTAAAAACAAATAAGGTGTACATAGTATCATGTACAAAATAAAACAATTCTTATTGACATAAGTTTATTCTTATATTTTACACTAGCTTCTGCCCGCGACTTTGTCCACATGAAATAGTTACTTTGGGTTACCGCTGACACGCAGTGAAAATTGTCAAAAAGAAAAACACCTCGATTTTGAAACATTCTTCATTGTCACTCCTTTCCTATGGGTCTTAGCGTGTTAATTTTAAATCTATAGCCTTTCTCGAGAAATGACTTATTTAACATCGAAATATTTTTTCAAAATGCACCAGTAAGTATTACCTGAATTAGCGCGTTCAACTAAATAAACAAAAAAAAAATTCGTGCTCAATTTTATGTAATCGTAATTCAAATTATCAATTAAAATAACAAAATATGTCTCTTTATTTTTGTTTGACAACATAAAATTACTTAGAAATAGAAATAATTACAAAAAAGGAGAAAGAAAAAGGTATTATACACTACTCGCTTGTGTATACGACTGTCGCGCCTGCGCACGTCTCATTTAACGGTTTTATTCCACGCACTTTTGTTACGGTTTTACTATCACATTTTTTTCAGTTCGGTCGCGCAGCAAAATCCCTATCTCCTCCAAGCGTGCCGTAAGGAACTTCGTTCTAACAAACCCTCCAGCTTTATAATATAAGTATAAATTTAATAAAAGCACTAACAAAGTAATTGTTATACCAAATAAGACGTTGATAAACGTTGAAAATTATTCTAATTGTATCACTGAGCGTAATCAAAGTTCTTAATTGCGTTTATGTTCACGTTTTCACATACAAACACCGCGCGAATTTCAATATTCTCCCCCATACAACGTTAATTAAACAACCCCAACTATAAATTTTGTCTACACATATATCTATCAGTAGTGTGCATAGTCGCGTACCACATATTTTAATGAGGCAATTATGATAAACCACGAATTATGTTGGCATACGTTAATTTGCTTGTAACTAAAATATATTAGCGTTATTTTCTTAATGTGTCATAACTTCGTAATGTTTGTATAGAGTATGAGTTTAATAAATAAAAAAGGGAGACACGTTTACATTTTTTTTTTATTCGGTAACGCCATCTAACGATAATGGTCAAATTACAAACAGTCGCGATATTTACACTAATACCTATATATATATATATTGTTTATATCAAAGGAGACAAATGAAGTGGTGGATCACGTGATGTTATGTGATCACCACCGTCCATAGACACTAGCAACATCAGGAAAGTCGCAAGTGCGTTGCCAGCCTGTATAAGGGAGAGGGGGAAGGTAAGGAAAGGGAAAGAAGGAAAGAGGAAGGGAGGTGGGCCCCCGGCGCTCTCACTGACCAAACGAAACACAACAATGCAAGCACCGTTATTTCATGTCGCTTTTCTGTGAGAGGTGTGGTACTACCCCGGACGAGCCGATCCATTCATGCTGAAACCAGTAATAGCTTCAACGTGGCTCTACCACCTAGCAAATTTTTTTTTTATCTTTTAAAAAAGATATTTTTTCACAATCAGGGTTGTTAACCATATACATTTCAATAAAGTCGTCTTCATCATTATGAAATCGAATCCTCATTATTATTATTTTTTAACTACTTATTGTCGAGTATTATGAAGTTAGTATATTTTGGAAACATCGCAGAATTAATTTATCATGTTATTATTTCTTATAACTTGTACACTCATTAACCAAACTATGTTAAGCAATAGAAAAATAATATTAAACTAATTAGATCCCGAACTTATTAAGAGTTGTATAATAATAGTTGATTTTAATATTTTCTTTCTATTATGAATTGTTAATTTTCATATAATTTATTTTAAATTTAACTATACTGCTCGGCTAGGAACTGCTGAGCTAGGGACCATAATTAGGATTTCTCCCCGATAAAAAACACGTTTGATCAAAAAACAAGAGTCAGGTAAATCGATTCAGTGCTTTTTCAGATATAAGCATATCTACAAACAACAGGCAAAGAAAAGTTGTCAATTATAATATGCAAGGATACGAAAAAAAAGGGTTTTAAAACGAATAACACACCGAACTGAGTAACACCCTCAACATAGATGATTAACAGCGAGCGTTTCCTCAGTTTAATGCTGCGCTCCGAAAACGTTCCTTAAAAGGAGCCATTAGCAAAAACACTGTAATTTATCAACAAAGGCATCTGTAGAATGTCCCTTGTATACCCTTAAATCCAAGCTTCATTATTATTCCGGCTTGGCTCACCGCAAGGGAAATTTACCTAATCCCGTACGATTTTTTTCGTTAAACTTCAAAAGTGTGTTGGCATTTTGTGAAATTAGTCCTTTAATGCTTTGACTTTGTAATATTTTTCTATTGTGATATGTTAATTTGTACAATAATTAGTACTTCAAAGTGTATCTTTCTTTTGAGAAATGTATAATTTCAGTTATTAAATAAAGGGCTTGGTATAAAATGAAGAATATTAACCTATACTAATATTATAAAGAGGTAAAGTTTGTGAGTTTGTGACGTTGTAGGGGGCAATCTCAGGAACTACTGGACCGATTTGAATAATTCTTCCAGTGTTATATAGCGCATTCATCAAGAATGGTTATAGGCTATATATCATCACGCTAAGGCCAATAGGAACGGAGCACAGATGAAAAATGTTTCAAAATCGGGGTATCTTTTTCCTTTTGAGAACTCCTGCTGACGCCCAAAATAACTATTACTACACGAACGAAGTCGCGGGCAGAGGCTAGTTATAATATAAAGACATAAAGTTGATTGTTAAATCTCTTAATTACCTCTAAATAACATTAGCAAGTTTCAAAAACTTGCCATAGTGTTAGAGGTAATAATGACTTTTGAATTGACTGATTCTTTACATTCATTATTTATAAAGCTATTACCATCATCGATCACAACTTCAATTCTGCCATATTTTGTTTGACGTTCTTTATAAAAATAGACCACTACTATCGTTATATAAAACCACATTATCTTTACGTTACTTAATTACCTTTCTAGGGAAAAGGACAATCCTAGTTCTTCAAAATACGTTATTTGAATCTGCTGGTTTAAACAAATATATGTTTAGTTCACTTCTTTCATTATAGTAGTCCGGTGAAGCTGTTAAGTCGGTAAGACCTTGCTAGGTCAATAGCGTAGTCAGTTCGAGAAAAAAAAACCATTCATTATATAATCAAAGGTCAACTCGCTCTGCCGAAAACTTTATGATTTATGGACGCATTTTTTATAGTTCAGTCAGCTCTAATATTCATG
The DNA here is from genome assembly GCA_014332785.1 of Antheraea mylitta. Classification (NCBI taxonomy): domain Eukaryota; kingdom Metazoa; phylum Arthropoda; class Insecta; order Lepidoptera; family Saturniidae; genus Antheraea; species Antheraea mylitta. Next base: position 128,395 of record JACEII010000057.1, on the reverse strand, counting down.
CATACTATTACTATGACAAAACTTCTTTCTAGACATATTTTCTCCAGTTTTTGTTTCTTTTATATACATGTTATGTATATTTTGGATTAGTCATGTTGTGGTAAAGAATGTCCCCAAATATTTTAGTTTACTTGATGTTATTAATACTGCTCAGGGATATATCCTACGTCACTACTTTTAGACAAACCCTTTTGTCCTATGAAGTTCATTGAGCAAAATATTTAACAATTGGAACAAATATCAATAGATTGTCAGAAAATAGAGTTTTAAGACTATTTCGATCAGCATTACGTACTTGAAAGTCGCAGGCAAGAATCGTAAAGAATCTCAAATGTAAATATTCTGAAATAATTTTAATGCGTAAAAAGATGAATTTAGTATAATTCTATGGTAGAACTCCGAAACTTACTCGCAACTGCCGGCCAGTAATCTTCTTAAAGAGCCCGGTTTTACCTCGAAGCTCGTAAATTAAGGAGTTTACAGGACGATAAGAAGGTCCGGAGAGTTTGTCACGGCGCCCGGTAAAACCCGACGATATACTGTAACAGAATACTTATTCCAAATTGGAAGCTTAGACAATTGATTTACGTACGTTTATATATACTAGTGGGCGCCCAGTGGTCGACATCCGACCATAGTTATTTGATTTTTTAAAGTTTGAACTTTATTAGAGTTCTTTTCTCAAAGGGAATCCTTCTATAATCAAAGGTTTTCATCATGGCTACTCAGTTATTTGCCATTTGCCATGATCTTTAATCATATAAAAATTTAAAAAAAATCTATGTATAAATGAAAATTGAAATTAGTTATAAATTTAAAACAAAAACCACGTGGTAAAGCTCTTTATTAATGGTTATATTGTATTAAATGTAATCTGTTCATTATAAGAAATAGTGATATGCTCAGTATCATCGTTTGGAAAAGTAATGGATGCACAAATACAATCAGATGGTGAATCCAAGACAAAGACGTTTTTAATACTACCATTATCTTTTGAAAATAAATTCTTTTTTGTTGATACATGAGGTTGAATTACAACATTGCAACAGCGGAGGTCTAAGTCATGGATTACTTTTATGAACAAAATTCTTATTTTGATTAAACTAAGTATTATTTGGCTCATTTTTTTATTAATTCATCATTCGAAGTGAGTTCACCATAAAAAATAATAAACATTACAATAATAGTTATATATTATAATATCATTCTTGAATGTAGGATAAAAAACGGGTAATTAGAACATAAGAGTTAAAAAATACATATAGTTGAGCATAACAACCTCCCTTCACAACCTTTTTGTAATTCGTAATTATTGACGGCTGTCAAAATGTCTTTTTTATTTACATGTGTGAATATGTTGTGTAAAATTCGAGTAGTAGTGTGAGTAGTGCATATTTTAATTAATTTAATGTACTTCTAATGCATTTTATATGAAATAAACAGCTTTCTGCACTTCTCCACCATATAAACTTTAACTATGCCAAATTTCAAGCTCACCCGTTGAAGGGAAATAGGTTAAAAAGGGGTACAATTTTTTTGCTTCACCTATTAATATAAAGATATATATATATGAGGGGTATAGAATCAAATTCAGCTAGTTGCATGTTTTTTTAAATATGAACTGTGAATGCAAAAATAAACGTCTGTCAATTGTCTACAACCTTAACTTATAATTTTACATCAACCAGCTCACAGTAATACAAAAATCAGTCTAAAAATCTCATTGGGATCAAAGTCATCTTAAAACCGGCTGCAAACATCAAAGACGGCTTAAATCTCGGTTACGCTCTTAGCTGCATTTGATTCTATACCCCTCATGTGTATATATATAATATATATTATATATATATATATATATATACTGTGGTCCGGTGAAGTTGTTAAGACCTTGCTGGGTCAATAGCGTGGTCATTTCGAAAAAAAAAAAAATATATATATATATATATTTACGGATTTCATATATATTTTTTAAATTAATAATAATAATAATTTAATGTTCAAAGTCAATGTATACATAATTTACAGTTACATTGTTATCTGCACCTTTTTTTTTTTTTTTTTTTTTTTTATTAACGTGGGGAAATCCCTAACGGATACGCTACCCTCCCGGGGGAGAGGGTAGGTGATGTCCGATTCGCACGGACTAAAACCCCACGGTGTACCGTCCGCCGCATGGTAGGGGCAGCCAGGGATCGAGCATGCTCACTGACCTGAAAACTGCCCCTGCGGCAGCCTGGCGAATGAACGCCAGGCGTCGCCCTACTATAGAGAGGCTACTGGGTACACGACCAGCAGCCTCCCCTCGTCAGCCTCACCAGTGCAACGAGGAGATGGGGGACCCCGCCCCATCCCCTCAGGTTTGGCGACGGTTTTGGGAGGGTCGGGCATTACGCCTCGCCCCTCCCGCTGCCCTTCTTTGGCGGAGACGACCACTTCTGGGATCGACCTCCCGGGCCCTCTCCGCCGCCTCCTTCTGTGAGATTATGGTCTCGCAGAAGGAGGCTACAGCAGCCCAGACGTCCTCGCTGCCGAGCATGGCCGAAACCACGCTCGGCAGCGAGAGATCGTCCCCCACCGCCGCAACCAGGGCGCGGCGCTGATCGCCCCACGCGGCGCAGTATTGTTATCTGCACTGGTTATAAACCGTATCACAGATATCACAATTTCATATATTGAGAAGTAAGACTAACAGTGACTTATGGTAAACATGTAATAAATAAAAACTTAGTTTGACTAAATAAACATCTCACATATTTATTATCGTGTAACACAATTAGAAGTGAATGTACCTTCTGTATTTACAAAAATAAATTTACTTTCGTATTAGTTGTTTTTTTAAATTTTTTTACTGGTGTATTCAATAATTATATTGGAAAATAATAAATTTATATATTTTGTTATACGTTTTACGTATTTCATTAAAATTTATAGTTTACAACAATGGATGAGACATACCCCATTATGTCCAGACCGATCTGTTTTCAGTTATCTCTTTTCGATAAATAGTCACTCCAATTCTCAATATATATTTTACTCCATCCAAGCAATTTACTTTTATCTACATGATACGTATAATTTTAAGCTGAAGAAACAAACTATTAATGATAATTATTAATAACGCATTGTTCTACCCGATGTTACTGCAATTTCCGCATTCCGATCTTCGGTACTTCGTAGTATATGTATTTTATTGAATAAAAATAAGTTATATTACAAGTGAAACCACGAGATAGGTAGTGTTTAGTATGAGCAATACGTTTGACCTAGTGACACGGTCGCCCGCTATCTGAAGGAGGAAGGAATCTGTTTATTGCCTACATGGAACGATTCCAAAATGCGGATGCAAAACCACTCAATAAAATTCACATTCCTCTACGTGGTATCAGAGTGATATTGAAATTCTACATTATAGAATTGAAGAGACATGACATTTCATTAAGGTATAATATTCGAAATTAATAGAAATAGATAGTCCTATTCTAAATATTGGAGTATCGAATAATCTGACTTCTTTAAGGGAAACTGCTAAATTATTAGGGAAAAAATTCGTTACGCGTTAAACGTACTCTAAGGTTTTATTTACATGCATGTAAATAGAAAATATTGAGTAACAGTTTATCTTTTCTCGAACTGACTATGCTATTGACCTAGCAAGGTCTTAAAAGTTTACCGGACTACCCTTGAGTAAATGTATAGTTAAGTATCTATACCATGGGGCTTCGTATATTGTAACATTTATGACCATGCACTCATATATGAGGCATTCATAGGGCAATAGTTTTATTTTTTATTTCATCTATTTCGTGATATGTTTTAGTACTCCTCAAAATAGCCCTCTTGGTAAATTTTGTCATATTTTAAAATGTCATTTCAAAACGTCAAAATTTACCAGGACTATTTTGAAGGATACTAAATAATACCACAAGAAAAATTTTTTTTGAACCGACCGATTTTACACGGAATTCCTCCGTATATTACATGTATGATTTAATTGTTTTTAGTTTTAGTGTAATAGTTTGTATTTTAAGTCAACGCCATCTATACTAGTCTATACGAATATTATAAAGAAGAAAAGTTGGTGAGTTTGTGACGTTGTGACGTTCGTTGTAGGGGGTAATCTCAGGAACTATTGGTCCGATTTGAAAAATTATTTCAATGCTATATAGTTCCTTTATGAAGGATGGTTATAGGTAATATATCATCACGCTAAAATCAATAGAAGTGGAGCACCAATGAAGAATGTTTAAAAATCTGGGTTTTTTTCTTCTTGAGAGCTTCCACTGCGTGTTAGCGTTAATCCAAAGTATCTATTCCACTCGAACGAAGTCGCAGGCAGAGGCGGCTAGTATTACTGTATTACACGATATAAATTGTATAAAAATATTACGAATTTTCAACATTACGTTCAGAAAAGTAACTCGGGTAAAGGAATATATAGAATGACTTTATAAACAAAAGTAATTTGGCTTCCATTTAAAAACAACAAAGTTTCGAATAACACGAACCGCTTTCGACATTGCGAAAATCATCTCCATAAAAGTCCGAAAATAAATTCGACCTAGGATTGTGTTTTTAAAGTTTTTGTCGACGTTTTGTTCGTAATGTTTTCGATTCGGTCTAGTAAAAGGGCTTAATACAGAAAAACCAAAGTATTCAATATTACAGGAGTCCTCTTATATTTCTAATGCTACTGCCATATCTACGTGCAGGTTGGAACAAACTGTCGTAATGCGTTACGAACTATCGGATTGCGTAACAATGAACGCACTATGGTAACTGGACACGCAGTGATTAGACACATCAAAAGCAAATTATGTACGGTAATTTCAACTTGTTACTGGATTAACAAAGGACTGCAAACGTTTTTCTGTGTCTTTATGGGAATTAATTTCAAGGTTAGTTTTTAGCGTAACAAGCAGACGTAACCGAAATTTTGTCACGCAGGTATGGGAGTACCATAAGTGTTAACAACTTATTCTATAAATATAAATGAGACAGAAATTAAATGTACAAAATTAAAAACTATATAAATTCGAATTAAATAGGATTACGTGACGAAGAAATTCTTAGCTGGCTTGCCCGGAATTAGGGTAATATTTTTCGAGTACATGTCTATATGAAAGTAATATACGAGATGTCATCATTCTCGTGTTAATTTTGAGATTAATATGTGATACAATGATACGTAAATATAATTATGTCCCCTAATTAATGTGTTTCTGTAACTTTTTTAATTTATTTTAATCTTGTTACAGTACTAACAATGCTTTATGGTAGTCATTAAAATTCAAATAAAACATTATAAGTTAAAGCCGTAAAAATATATTTATAAACATTCTTTTTTTCGAAATAAAATACATAAAAATGTGTTTAACAAAACACTTTATTAATAAAACTGCTTTTTAAACTTTGGAATTGACTTTTATATACATTTTAGTTGTTACAATTAATTAAGTTTTTTCGTAAATAAAAGGATTATCTGTAGCGACTCAAGGTGGAGATATCATTTCAAAAAATAGAGCGTAAACTCATAGAATTAGCTACATCCGTAGAATTATTGTCACCGTTACAAGATTCATCTCGTTTCGGCCATTATTCTGGCCGTTTTCGCTTCGTTAAACGCGATGGGCTCTGGATTGTGCTCATTAGACGTAATTTGTTTCTCTTCCTTGTACAATCAGTCGTCGCGACTGACGAAAATTGTGTAACTTTTTAAGTGTTGCTCACATCCGTAGGTGATGATTAATGTTCCGTATACGAGAAGACACATTTTAAAATGTTCGAATTTTCCCAACGGATTTACTAATTCTTTTTCTAGACTGTAGTTACATCGGACTTTGCACATTGAAATTGTAGAAAAATGAACATATACTACTACATAGACAGGTTTAGCAAAAATCAAGAAGGCGAGCAACAGGTGAGAGAAGTCAGAGTATAATATCAATTCTAGCAAATATAAGAAAACATCGTAGTTAGACTAGTATCAATATTGAATCTAATTTTATGGAAAAAAAAAAGTTATAATGATCTTAATATTAAATCTATTTTGACGTATTTTTTATAAGGTAATTTATAACTATTAGGTAAATATAAGGTTATTTTATACCTCTAAAAAATTATATCTTTAAACTCACCACATAGTAGTTAGTTAATAGTTCATTTAACTTTGACACTTCACCTTACAAAAAATACTATGTATTGTAATATCAGTTTGTTGTTACTGCTTAACACCTATATCATAATATATCCTATATTTTTTAAGTTTTTTAAGTAAACATTCATTAAGTTACTTTTTTTTGATTAACTTTCAAACATACAAATAGATATTCTTTTACTGAATATATTGTATTTTATTCGGGGAATACAGAATATTAAATTTTGTTACAATAAAAATATTTCAAAATCAACAACGAAAGTTTTGGCAGATTCTTAGACCGTTATTTAATGGTTTTTATTATTTATTCATAATCTTGCATATATCTATTTGGCCTATATCGTATAATATTGATAACATTCTGTGAAGTATGATTTGTTTATTGTGGATGGTCTAGAAATAATATGGTGAAACATTCTAATACGTCATAAAACCTTCCTGGAAAGTTTTAATCTTGAACCATGAGGATTGGTTGCCAAATTATGGAGAAAGAGTAAATCACAAACTTTTTTATCTGTTGTTGTTACGGAAACAAGTACCTACATGTTTTCGAATTACAAATGCACCTTTTGACCTAACAAGGTATTAACAGCTTCTCCGGACTACACAAGACTACAGTCACCTGACATAATATTTTAGACTGGCTGAAGCTAACCAACTGATTCTGTGAGATGTATATCTTAATGCTTATTAAAGGCGGCCGCGTGCCTCGAGTCGCTCCCTAGAGATTTCGGAGCTTAAGTGAAACGAATTTGACTGAGTAAAAAAGTCTTCAATTTTATCACGTAATTGCGAGATTGGAAGGGCGTCCGGCGACGCGGAAGATTTCGAATTTTTCCCGAATTTCTGAAGAATTGACATAGCGTTGACGCCGCGCTGTATTTGATTTCTGTAATAGGATGTTTGAAAATGTAACTCTTGTTGACATACATAGTTGGTTTTAATTTTTTATTTTTATTTTCCGGTTTCGTTAATAAATCTTTTGGGGTAAATTTTACAGGACTGCAAACTGTAAAGAAATTGGTTTCATCAATGTTATTTCTGAGGTAATGCGCAATCTCTTAAAAGTTACATGTAACGTCGTAAATTATGAATCGATTATAGACAAGTACTTGGTTATATATTACAAAATTTGAACAAAAACATATTATGTATCTGAGTCTTCAAAGATCAGCCGAGGGGTTGAGACCTAAGTATTACTGTATATAACGACTCTGTCTGATATTACAAATATTAGAAGGTTAGAATATAGTTGACGTATAAATTCCTTAAAAAAATAAAGAAAAGGCTAAAAATAAGTTATATTACCCAATATAATAACGAAAAGAAAATTATTGTACATTCTTAATCTGAAGTCCCATAACTCTTCTATTATCTGAAAACGATGCGGTATATAAAAGAACAACGTTCGGGAAACCATATAAATTATACTTCATTCATGAAATATAAAACAACACGAACCTTAAAATCGGGAAAACGTAAAACAACGCCGCGATAGAAAACGGAAGAACGAGAGAACCCAAGTTATTGTTTCAAAGTTGCGTTCATCACGGCACAGAATAGAAACCGGAGGAAATATTTTTGATTTAGGTATAAAAGATTGTCCCATAAATCACTGTACATTCCCAGCTCTGATTTGCCGAAACGGAAATATTACATTCATAGAAATGAAAATAAAAATGCATGGGAACAAAATTTATGCTTAAATCAACTTTGTCTTGCTATTGGTCAGCACCTGAAATTCTTAAGTGAACTCTTAGTACAGCCCCAAGATCGATTATCGGTGGGCACTGTCATTCTCTGCAGTATATTTGACCAACGACAACGAAAGGACATATCACAAAATTATTTTATGGTCAAATTCATAAAACTCATATAGACATGATTGAGTTCATCCAACGACGGTTTCTAAGGATACTTTGCAGTAAACTTGGTATCAAAAATAAAATTACAGAATGCATACACTTCAAAAATTCAAATATAAATTCTTGACAAACGAAGATATATAGCGGATTTATGTATACTTCACAAAATCGAAAACGGTACCTTTAGCAACGATCTGCTCGGGCAAATCTATTTTAGAATAGCTACTCATTCAGTACGCACCAGTTATTTAATTTACTAACAGTTAATAACAATGAATTCTGTATTCACAAATACATATCTAGTGAAGTCTAAAAAAACTTAAGATTCCAATCATATCTGAAACACAGATTTGACAACTTAAACATATGTATGAGACTATTGTATTGTATATCATCACATTAGGCTAACTGTGATTATTGCTAAAATTGGTAATTTTGTGTACAATTTATAATTGGATTGCAGATTTATAATGTTATAATAGTTTAATTTTCCATATTAATGTCAATCTTTTATCTATAATTATAGCTTTAGAAATAAAACTCCTCAAAATAATGTCACAGGATATATATACCACATATGACGTGATTATTCAAGAGTTGACTTTTAAACTCATGTGTTTACTTCACTGGGGATTTAATAAATAGCTTATAGTGTAGTATTTGTGATCATACGATACATATTAATAAATAGATATAGTCTGGATTCTGTCCAAGAGCTGAGTATGAAATTACAACATTTATAAACGCTTCCTTCAGTATACATATTATTTCCCCAGCGTAGCATACGATGGACGATTGTTACATGATATTCTTTATCAGCATAATAAAAGATGAGGAAAATGATATTCCATTATATATACCGAAAACGTTGAAACACTGGATGGATACTAGTAAAAACGCTACTACCACTTTGATATTAACAATGGACCATAAGCATTTTTTGGTAAGCTATTTACACATTCAATATTAGGCGAAGAATTCGAGGACCTATCCTGATCGACCCTCGACACGGTTATAGGACAACTATGTATTTAGAACTCCCAACACCGCAGCTTTTTATATTCAATCAACCACCTCTGTTGCGGAAAGCCCGCAAACTTAGCAAGAAATAATCACAACTCAGGTAATTATTTACGATCGATAGATATGGACAGTTTAGTCTTAAACCTCCATGGATACATACCATAATCGATTTATTGCGTTACACTTACAAGGCTCTAGGTCTCGCGGCAGGCCCAAAAACGCTGGTTGGACGTGGTGAAGGCGGACTTAAGGGACAATAACCTCACACACAAGGATGCCGAAGACCGGGCAAAGTGGAGGAAGTTTATTAGGAAAGCGGACCCTGGCACTAAGCCGGGAAAACGCTAGGAAGAAGAAGACACTTAGTGTACAGAAAAATAAAAAGCTAACTTAAAATGTTACACAAGCTGCAAGACTGCCACGAAAGTACATCATGAAATGTGCTACTTAACTTTATATACGGATATTGCATATTCCTCGTTGCGGTGGGTGCTAGTGATGAGCTCATCATGGAAATGTGAGCTTTTAACTTTAGGCGTGTCAAAAGCAAAGTATAAGTTTTAAGGTAATTTTCTCAAGCGATGGTGTCTAATGACACGACGAACAAAAAGTTAACAAACCGCTACAAGGATTTATTTATTCTCATCAAGAAAAGAACTCATCCAGTATAGTTAAATATACTTATAATTATAGTAATGAGAGAAAACATAAAACTAAAAATCATTATCTGTAATTGTTTATAATAAATGGACCGAGAGATGAGTCCTATAGCGCCTTAAATATATAAAAGTTTTTCAATACTTATAAATTCGATACATCGGTAAATAAACGTAATCAAATTTGGATATAATTTTGTAAAAGGCTGTGTGATGTGAAAGCTAGTCTTGACCTAATTCGGGGCGTGTTAGCCGAAGCCGACCGTCAGTTTCCCGGGCCATTGGGTCCAAATGCTACCCCGAGGCGGCCGAACCGACGAGCCCCGCAAAGGCTTACGACGTCTAATACCGCTGACGAAAAGGGAATTTTATCGCTGTCACTAACTTTGCATTTAAATCACAACTTATGAAACGTTTAATATTTACATACTCGAAATAGGTTAAAAAGAAGAAAAAAAAATGCTGTCTACATTTTTTTTAGTAACAGGATAAAGTGACAGTACTATATATCTGATGGTAACTATTGTGCAATGCAAAGAAAAGAAACACCATTAAGGGGTTTACAATTCATCAATGGTTGTCGATGACATACCGTCCTACAAGCTTCTTCATAGCTGAAAATACTATCCTTATTCCATTAAAAATGGTCGTGTGACGAATTTTCACCATATGCTTGGTGGTAGCAATTCTATCGAAGATCATTGCCATGTTCATCCAGCTAACGTAACGTATGGCTACTCTATAAATTATCTTAGACAATTTTTCATTTCGAGTGTGGACACACCGTCGCAGATCTATTTTTACCGCATAGTAGTACTCGCCCTGTAACATATACTGGTACTCGAATCAATTCAGCTGAAGAAAGCAAACAATTACAAAATACCTCAAAAATCCTTTTATAATGTCTTCTATCAAGATAAAGGCTATGGTGACCAATTCACGTAAGATGTTTCATTGTTTGCTTTTTAATAAGAAGACATCACTCGCTAATAGACAGGCGATGTTAATGATGTACAGCTCAGATAAGAACTAAATTTATTTCAAGCAATTTACTAAATCTGCTTGGTAGCTTCAAACATATACAGGCATTAAGATATTTTCTTGAGCTTTATAACATTAAGATAGATTGCGAGCTATGATAGATAATCTTCTACTATATCTCTCTGCTTAAATGCGTGAAATACGTACACATAACCTACGTATAACTAAAACGCTTGTGAAACGAAGCAAATATCGTAAGTCGATGATGAAAAAAGATGTTGTTAAATGAACCATATTCGGTTGTTGGAAATCCTTTCATAAAGCCCCGTATGTTGTCTTCAAAGAGGCCGTGAGTGTGAAAAATCTATTATGTTCACAAAACCATTAGTCAGCTATCCCAAACGCTTTATTTTCTAACAGAGTTACGAGAGAAGAGGTATATTTTTTATAAAATATTCCTACTCTATACACGATCCTTATCATCAAAACATTAGGTTATCTCAATTTTAAATAGATTTGCCAACATTTTAAATATTATTAGGATCATAGACTTTAGTTTTACTTTAACATAAAACACACTATATGTATCTAAACTTTTAAGTGTAAAATGTAGCTAACATTTGTTGACTAAATTGATGAATAAAAATATCTTCAAAAACTCAGCGGAGGGCAAATAATAAATGTTAAGTAACTGTCAAAGTAGAAACGCTAGGCGAAACGGTGGAGCTCCGAACTCGGTCCAAAGCGTTTATTGTTATTGTGTTTCTTCGACTTAGTTCTTTTTGGAACATTCCGACAGTTGAATACTATCGTCTTCATACAGTTTTTCTTCGTATACAGTAGCAATGGCATTTAACCGCAAATATGCAAGATCATTGTCTTGCTACACGATTATAATAGGACTAAGAACTACAATAATTAATTTTATATAAGCTCGTATAAATCAGCTGTATTGCCGTAATTAATTCATCGAACACATTCTTTCTTCTTTCACTTGTATTCCGTGGACCATAATGCTTATTTACTACGAATTACATAGCCTTGATTTAATCTACCCCCCTAGTACACGTTAACTGATGTTTGGCCCAATCTTTCGTAATGGAGTCCTCAAGTACGCTACTTGAATAATTCAGTGACACCCCATTTACAAGTTAACAACAAGAATGACACTGCACCTCACATACCTGCAGACTCACACAGTAGAGAAAAAGATTTTGTAGGGCAACTTTTTTGTCTAGTTAGATTTAACTAATATCGTCACGTTCTAAATACATATATGCTGTATAAAAGTACATGGGTATTATTAGTTAGCACGTATGGATAGTTTGTTTAATTCTATTCATGGGACTTACATGGAAGGTAACAACGTAAGCTAAAATCACTTTAGCACCCCATTACTAGGTACCATTCCAGTTTAATACGTTTCATATAATAGTGTTAACTTTTACAACAATGTTGAACGAATTGCCTGTCTGTGAGTTTAACCTCCATGTCAAGCGGATTTTAGTGTCAAAAAAACTATTTATTATAAGACTGCCGGTTCTTCTCGATGACTGTGTTGTTTTCCTGAGTGGTGGTAGTTTGGACTTTCATAAGCGCCTTCTTTGGGCCTAAATTAATAAGTGTTTTTTTTTTTTAAATTTGATGTAATCGACGCTCGACATTACGTCCGATATAGATATAGAGAACACCTGCACAACAACGTTAATCTGTTCGAGAAAACCATATTAAGTCAATAAAGTCTCGGTAACCAGATATTTCCTATTTATCGCATTTAAATTTACTTTGGTTATAACGCTGTTTACATTAAATTCACGTAACGTAAAATGTAATTAATCAACTGGCAAAATGCGTAGTATAAAGTCACTTTGAAAATTAATATAATAAGTACGTACCGAACAAACGTCTTGGGCACGTGCCGCCTGTTTATTTACGACATCGGTTTTAAAATTATAATAACAGAAGCTATTATTACTTCAAACATTAAATCAGAATAAATGGCAAATTGAAATTTCTTTGCTTCCGCAATATCCGTATATTATACCATAGAGAATTTTAAACCTACCTTTATCTATACTATCTTCTTTCTATACTAAAGAGGTAAAGTTTGTGAGTTTGTGACGTTGTGATGTTGTGTCATTGTAGGGGGTTATCTCAGGAACTACTGGTCCGATTTGAAAAATTCTTTCAATGTTATATAGCTCATTTATTGAGGATGGTTATAGGCTATATATCATTACGCTAAGACCAATAGGAACGGAACAACAATGAAGAATGTTTAAAAATCGGGGTGTTTTTCTTCTTGAGAGCTTTCGCTGCATATTAGTTAGCCTAAATTAACTATGTCCACGCGAACGAAGTCGCGGGCAGAGGCTGGTCTATTATAAAGGGATTTAGGTCATTATTGCTAGTATTTTTTTCGTATTTTTGTCTTATGTAAGTATTAAGATGTAATTTGCATTTTGCTGTTTTCCCATTTGTGTAAAGTCGTCAGAACACGATTTCCTCTTCAACTGTCCTCTATCCTGTCTCCTATTATACACGTAATATACCTCACACTAACCCATACTCTTTTCCGTCTTCCGCCATTCTCCGCCACACTACGGTAATCTATTACACTTCAGTTTCTACATTATTCGTCCTATTTTGAAGCTTTTATTGATACACTAATTCAGAATTAATATGTCACTAACACTTTCATAGAACCATTTACCAAAAAAAATAGTCCTCTGCCAATACGTTCGATAGTTTTGATGTGATCAAGCCTTAGAGGAATTCTATTTCCAATATACATGTGGGTCGGCTCACCCGGGATAGTACCACCCTTTCACAGCAAATCGACGTGAAGTAACAGTGCTTGCATTATTGCGTTTCGTTCGGTCAGAGAGTGTGCCGGAGCCCACCTCCCCTCCCCTCGCCCCTCCCTCCTCCTTACAAACACAAACATACTGACAACATACTTGCGACTCCACTGGTGTTGCAAGTGTCTATGGACGGCAGCTATCAATGTCATGTGACCTGTTTGTTTTCTTTTGCCTCCTATGACATAAAAAAAGAGATTCCTACAAAATATGACTGTTGAGTTTTTAGAAAAGAAAATCGTAAATAAATGGAAGGAAATTTATGCTCATAACCGACGGCGACTGCGTGATCTCTTTGGAAACTTCAGTTTTACCATGAACCATAATAACAAAACATCTTCACAATATTATTACTTGGTCAGATACCGATCTCGGGTCAGGAATCTGTCGTCAAGAACTTATCGATATGTTTTGGCAGTTAAACTTTAAAGCCAGTTCCATTATTAGGCTTACGTGTCGGCGTCTTCGGTAATACCGTCAAAGTTCAGTCTAATTTGTGGGCAGACGATGAACTCCAAAACCATCTGGATAAACTTTGACACACCTAAGTGTTTCTAGCAAGTATTTATGCTATATGCATCTTATTATATCTCGCCATGAGGAGACAGTAAGCTATATTTTGCTGTTATCACTACATATTATGAAAAAAAAATACTTCTCCGTGTCTGTCTGCCTGTTCGCGATAAACTTTAAAACTAGTGAACGCATTTTCATGCGGCTTTCATTAGTATATAAAGTGATTCATGTTGGGAGTTTTCGTTGAAAACACTACATAATGTCTTTGTAAATAAATTAAAACAATTGGGATAATAAACGACGCAGACGAAGTGTATACTGTAAATGAATACAGATATAATCACGGACATTCCTAGTAGAATATAACAATGTATATAAGAAATAAACATTATAGATAAAAGTATAGAGCTGTGCCATTACGACAAAATCTTTTAGTTTTATTTCCTCAAGACTTAGTTCTTATTTAAAAATGAATTATTACGATATTTTGCGAGTTAGATATTGTTCCAGGAACTATTATCGTTGCTCCACTAAGCAGTGGTGTCAAGTGTGTATGATAATCAAATGTAGAATTGTAACTATAAATAAAGATAGCCGAAGATAAAACAATTCAATGCCTTTGTCCTCTGTTTATAAACCGATCTTCTTTATTTGTTCTTCGTTTAGCAGCTTTTGACGAGCTATAATGGTGCAAATAAAAAAAAATGGAAACAGTTTTCTCAACGCGAGTCAAACCCCTTAGTTATAAATCTCTATACGCCATAATAATGTACTGATCTATTATAGTATTTATACATTTTTTGGCGAAAAAAACTTAGTAATATTAAAACAAAAAAGGTCGTATTTCGACCACTGAATAATCACTAGTTAAATTAATTATGTGAAAAAACTCTCCTACTAGTTATTATTTAAGTTGAATATACGTTTGAAGTACAGAAAGAGCTACAAAAATTTACTCGCTATAATTAAATATTTAAAAACACAGAGAGTAGACTAATTAGTCGCTGGCCCGATATATACGGAGTTTTGTTAACTATTCGTGACGTGCCATACACGTAATACTACATTATTTGTGTTTGTAATATATATTTTTATTCGTACAATCTACTAATAAAAATGTAGAACCATCGTATCTGTACATTCAAAACATTTTTTTTTCGAACTGACTACTCTGTTGACCCAGCAAGGTCTTAACAGTTTCACCGGACTACAACATTCAAAATATATAACAATACTTTACTACATTAATATATTATTTGAAAAACTTTGGCAATCTGTTTGTCTATTTATATCTATGAAAACACTAATCGCTAAAACAAAGGAATTCTATTGGGCTTCTACACTTAATCTGAGCGGTGTTTGTGTAACCATATGTATTTGATTTCATCCAAATTGTATGATGTACTGTGCCTAAATTAAAACACATAAAAGTAGTAGATCAATGAAGCTCGTGCAACGGCTTATATCGGTCGTTCACTCCAATAAATGTGTATACATACATGTTGTGTTTCTTTTACAACACCACGGGCAATCAACATATCGTCCAGGTCGGAGGACTACAGAGTTGATATAAGGAGATAACAGAAACAAAGAATATGCATCGAAACTTGAGGACCCAACACTGGTAGAAACACACCTAACCATTATTTCCTGAGATTAGCTAGTTTTTTTTTCGATCTGGCTACGATATTGACACACCAAGTTCTTAACAGCTTCACCGGACTAGCTAGGAGATTATCTCGTATTAACCAAACTCTCCAGCTATACAATATTAATATATGTAAAAATTTGGTCAAAAAAGTCTCAGTTGTTTTGGAATTAACCTAAACAAACTATAGGCACTGAAATTGTTATAGATTACAAAATAAATACAATGGGAAAATATAACATTCGAGTCATTTTTCTAAACCACATGAAGATGTAATTGGAGCGTTACTTGCGAGTAACCGAGCCTAATTGCCGTGAGAGGACAATTACGCGGGCTAATGAGCCGGCAGAGAACGGCGACGAGCAACTCTGTTCAAACGAAAACTTGTTCAAGCGTTTTAGCTCTTTCACTAAACTACACGATTTGAAGTTTTCCAATACAAATATTTTTATTTTTTCAAACAGCTACAACAGCTACAGGAAATTGGCCCCGACTAAATAATGCCACAAACTATAGATGATATCTGTAATGTAGACCTTGGTAATGTAAAAATTTAGATAAAATATTCAAATTTTTTATATGATTCTAATTTATATTTATCAAACTTATATTTACATGTTACCGTATGTTTATAGTTCTGAACTAATCTACTGAGCTTTATTGCATTCATAAAAGTTCTATTTTCTCTTTCTATTATATCAAAATAAGTTTTGACAATACAGTGAAATAAAACTACTAACTTTGGTTGGACAGTAATTAATGAGTTTAATATAATATATATAAATAAAGACGAAGTGTATGCTCTCTGTTTAAATGAATCTTCAAGACATCTATACCCATTTTCATCAGGTTTTTATAAGTACATTTTCGTTCACTTAATTGGACGCTCGACCAATTCCTCGAAAATAGTACAAATTTCCGCAGGATGTTTTCCTTCACGGTCAGCCGGTAATGTTACCAATTTAAATATACGAGAATTCCGAATAATTCGTTGGTAGACGCCGTCCGGAACCTATGGACATCGATTTGGCATTTCACTGGTTTTTAGTGGTTTGGCACTGCGACAAATAAAATAAAATAATTACATTAATTACCGATGTTTCGATAATTAACCAGTAACTTTGTAACCGTTTTAGGAGATACGGAGACGTTAAGGTAATGTTGCCAGGCCTAACTGCCGAGAGAGGACAATTGAACCGAGTAACGATTCGACGTGAAGCCGCGCGGCGTCGAGCAATGATTGTAGTGACAATTCTTAAGTTTTCTTTAATATTCTTTTTGTTTGAAGAAATGTATTTACCTTTATGATAGAATATTATTTAACATTTTGTACAAATACACTTAAACTACGTTGAATTAAAGCGAGACGCGAAAAAAGTCGACGTACAAAGTCTTTTTTAGACTATATATACATACATAAAACACATATTATAAGACAAAATCCTCTGTCACGCCTGTCTCTCTGTCTGTTACCGATAAACTCGGAAGGCCGATTTAATGGATTTTCATGCGGATTTCACTAATAAATAAAGTGATTTATGAGGAAGGCTTATAAATATAATTTGCTAAGTTATGTTGTATTATCAGAAGGGGACAGTGCCTGCCGGGCTGCTAGTTAAATAAAAATACTTACAAAGGTAATGTTTAAAGTAGAAATTACTTCAAAAAAATTATTATAAGTATTGTCTGTATAAAATAACTGTACTTATTCTTTCTTTTTCTCAAGTTACAGCGGTTTGTAATTTAAGTCATCAAATCTCGTATGTAAATATGTATATATTATAATAGTATTTCTTCTATACTCAAAACAATTTTTTAAATTGGTTAAATATTTTTTTAAGTCTTTAGTCTTAAAGTCCATTTTTAAGTCACAAACAAAAAATCAAACTTTTTTTCATTATTAAGTGATATATTGTATATTGATAATGTTTGAGATTATTTAATAATACTAATTGCATTTAAAACACCCAAGATATTTTAAATGTTAACAACTGTAAGTATGAAGTATTATCCGTGTTTCGCATAATAACTTCACTTGTTCTTACATGAAAAACAGAATAAGTTTTCGCAACTTTTGGGTCACCCAAAAGTTGGTATATAGTTTTTATATCTTTAGGGAAATAGTTAAGTTTACTTGTCAATAAGCAGTACGTAGTGAATCGCCAACTCCGGTTTTTACAAATTTAAAAGATTTTAACATTTTTGTGTACGGTTGAGTGCGTTAAGTTCTCTCCCAGAAAAGTCCGCTGAAACTTTAAAAGCTCGTCAGGCCAACAGGATAAAGTCAGTTTGAGCGTTTGAGTCAGTTTGAGTGTTAAAAAAAGACAACGTTGATAAGAAAATCTGAATAGTTAACAATCCGTTACAAAGATATAAACCAATAATTTACCGACTTATTCCACTCATAGACAGTCGAAGGATAATTTTTTTGTAATAATAAAAAACCTACTATAAATGTACCATTTACCCTTCTGGCTGGAAAATAAATTACGATGGTAAGTATGCATTAAGTTCACCTCATTAATTTTCAAAAGAATCTGTAGTGAAACAGAAAAATACGAATTCTTTTGAATATACTTATAACTTTAGTGAGATATCACAAGTTCATATTGAATCCGAGAATAAATCCTATAGACTCGAATTAAAAAGTTACCCCTCTCGTGCCAGGAAACTGCGGAACAATCTCCCGGCCTGTGTTTCTTCCTTCCTATAACGTGGGGTCCTTCAAATGTAAATCCGCGACCGACGATGGCTGGCATCTCTCGATGGTCGCCATTGTTTTTATATTATACTGTGTTTATCATCAGGTATAGTGCAGCCACTTTGCCTACCTATATTGACAAAATAGTTCCATTTGAAACTAATTTACATAAACGACGAAAAATAAATATCTTCTATCATAAAATGTAAGTAAGCTAATTGTTAGTGAATTAATGTAAATTGTTATAATTACTAGTCCGGTGAAGCTGTTAAGACCTTGCTAGGTCAATAGCGTAGTCTTTTCGAAAAAAAAAAAAGTTGTAATTCCAAAAGAAAAGTTTCACTTAAAAAGGTTTTTTTTCCTAAATTTGTTGTTTTCTCAAAAAGATTATTTGGAATTACCAAAAGAAACGGAAAGAGGGCGATTTGACACGATTCAGTACTAACTCCTTTGACGTGTTACATGAGCGTAATGTTAAGTTACCAAGATTTGTTAGTCCTGATATAGCTATATTCAAGTCAGAGCGAAAGTCGTGATTATTTCAAAATGATTTAGATGCAGGTAAGAGAGTCGTTGTAATCAATGTACGTTTATTGTCTTTATATTAGCAATCAGATGCTTGACAAAATTATCGAAAAAAAAAAGGTTAGAGGAAATGTGGTAATAAAGGTAACTTACCAAACAAATTGAGCAAAACGGACTAATTTTAAGTTAACGCTGATGCAAAATCGCCCTAAATTAAAACCTACTTACCACTCTGGGTCCCAGGTACACCTAATGGTGTAACAAATAAACAGGGCACGAACTGGCCCCGACATTCAATAACACACCGTTTCTGTTTACACATGTAGGTCAGTTCCGCTAACGAGGGACGATGCAAAATAGGGATGAAGTAATGGCGGTTCATATTGTGTGCTTTAAACCAATTTTTTCAATATTTTTTTTTAAGAATGATATTATAGAAACCCTTGAATAGGAGTTAAAATGTAAAATATAACCCTATATGTAATATTTCCTTCTATACGAATATTATAAAGAGGTAGAGTTTGTGAGTTTGTTACGCTGTGAGTTTGTGACGTTGTGAGTTTGTGACGTTGTTGGGGATAATCTCAAGTACTGGTCCGATTTGAAAAATTCTTTTAGTGTTAAATAGCTCATTTGTCGAGGAAGGTTATAGGCTATATCATCACGCTAAGATCTATAAGAGCGGAGCATCAATGAAGAATGTTTTAAAATAGTTTTTTTTCTTCTGAGAGCTTCTGCTGCTTGTTAGCGTTAGCCCAAAGTAAGTATTCCACGCGAAGGAAGTCACGGGTAGAGGCTCGTCCATTATAAAGTTAAAAATCAGAATGGAATAAAGTAGGAAATACTATAGAATTGACATTTTTTATACAAATTCAATTATTTGGGAAGCTGAGAAGATCATAATGTAACTAGTTATGTGTATTAATTTAATTTCTTATAAAAATACTGAATTAAAGATTTAAAGGATTTTTTTATCAGGTGGCTCACCTGATTTTAAATGATCACCACAACCGTCCATAGACATCAGCAACACTAGAGGTGTCGCAAGTGCGTTGCCAGTCTGTGTTGGTGGGGAAGGGGAGGAGAAGTCGAGAGAGCAAAGGGAGAGGGGGAGGTGGGCCTCCGGCGCTCTCACTGACCGAACGAAACGCAACAATGCAAGCACTGTTACTTCACGTCGGTTTTCTGTGAGAGGGTGGTACACTACCCCGGGCGAGCCGACCCATTCATACTGAAACCAGTCATAGTTTCAGTTGGCTTTACCACCTACAGTAGATGACCGTATTTCATAATTAATAATAATAGTTCCTTAGAAATTGAACAGATATCAATGTGTATTTGGAAAAAAAAGTATAATGTTATTAAGTTATTCGACATATTTATTAAAGAATTCTACACTGAACAGTCAAAGTCTGGACTTTATTTTATAATTCATTTCCTTTTTATGTAAAGAGATTAAAAAGATTTAAACAAAAATTACTTCGTATATGAAAATAGATATTTTAAACTTCTAAAATCTAATTTAAAATAAGATAAAGTTAAGGTATATACAAGTTATATATTGTCTTATTAAAAACACTTACTGACAAACTAACACATAATCGAACAATTTCCATTTTCATTGATAAGAACTTTCATAATCATCTCGACTTGTTAAATATTTATTGATCATAGATTAAACTTAATAAGAAACAAACATATTCGACGTACCATTCCCATCCAATAAAATATCTACAAAATAAAAATCAAATGCCGAATGTATGTAAGCGCTGGATTCGCTCCGTTGTCACCCGCGTACGAGGTCGTCCTAGAGTGCCGCTTACTCCGACCTGCGCGACAATGCGTTCTTCACGCGCTACCTCGTCGGCTTCGTCATCTCAGGCGAGCCGACGATCAAAAGGCCCTTTTCAGGGCCAACCAGACAACCTGACGACTCCTAGCCTGCCTACGGACCCTGCTGCCTCGTGTTCTACACCGACCTCTGCTTCTCACACCGGACTCCGCACCTCCGTGCCTGCACCTCAACCGTCGACCTCCGGCGCGCAGCAGCCGCCGCCCCGCGGGCCGTCCTCTACGACAGCGGCATACGAGAGTGACATCCTCACTCTCGCCCAGCTAATTTTAGCTGGGGCCCTGTCGGAAGGGATGCTCCGATGGATGGCGCTGTACCTGCGCATCCACGAGGCCACATCCGAGGGCTTACTGCCTTCCGCGATCGACGCAGCGGCGCTCGCTAGCGCCGCTCGCGGTAAACTCGCGCTCCCCGCGATTCCCGACGCGCCGTCCAGTCCGCTCGGTCGAGCGCTGCGCCGGAAGCGCAGCGATCCCGATGCAGGGCCCGCCGCGAGTCGCGCGACATCACCCGCGCCAGCGCAAGAAATCCTGCCTCAAGCCAAGAAGCCGAAGACCAAGACTACAACCGAAACCCCAGCGAAGCAGGTGTGCGCACCCACACCCGCCCCCGCTCCGTCGCGAAGGGCTGCCCGCGAGCAGCCCTCTTATGCGTCAATCGCAGCGCCTCTAGCGCGCGATCCGCAAACTATTCCGGTTACGCGCCCGCGGAACCCTAAACTGCAGCCATCGCGCGACAGTGCTGCCGCCGCGATTGAACCTGACACGCCCGCGTCGCCCGAGGAAAAGGGACCGCGATATCCTCCAATTATCGTCGAAGACCTGCCGAACTGGAGCCAGCACTTCGAGAAATTGGCGGATCGACTGGGAAGGCCCGTGAATGCCAGAGCCCATGGAAATGGCATTAGATTTATTCCCGCGGACGCAGAAGAGTACCGCGTAACTCAAGATTACCTTGACAAGCTAGAGGGGGTGGAATGGTTCACATACACCCCCCCAACGCAAAGAAATCTCAAGGTCGCAATACGCGGCCTACCAATGGAGACTGACCCTGCCGTAATTGTAGAAGCTCTGCGCGTGAGGGGGTTCACGGCGGAGTACGTGCGGCAGATAAACGGACGCGGCGGTAGGAGGGGGTGTATCTACCACGTGGTCCTGAAAAGAACACCCGGCCTAGTACCGGCCATTTACACCATAGACGACCTGCTGCCAATGAAAGGGATGTCCATCGAGGCGTGGCGAGGCAAGCGCCGGCCGGCTCAATGCCACCGGTGCCAACAATTCCGCCACGCCTCCCAGAACTGCCATAGACAGATCGCCTGCGTGCGATGCGGAGGACCCCACCCCGCCGCGCGCTGTGAACGCCCGAGGGATGAGCCCGCCACCTGCGCGAACTGCGGGGGCGCCCATCCCGCGAATAGCCTGACGCTGTGCCCCGTATTCAAACGGGAGATTCGCAACCGCCGCGCCGGAACCGTCGCCCGGACTGGTGACTCCGGGCGCAGGACGCGTCCCAGCGAGGCACCTCAACAACCCAGGGTGGTTGAAGAAACGGCCGCGGGAAGCCTTATGGCCCCCGCGAACGACCCGATACCCAGAAGGAGTACGCCGCCCCCGCAACCAGCGGAAGATCAGTCGCCGGAGGCCAGCCGGAAGAAGGCACTGAAAGCCATAATACGGAAAGCTGCCGCAATAAAGGGACAACAACCCGATACTGAAGCCGAGAAGGCATGCATGGCGTACCTAGACAAAATCTTTGCCTAGGCACGCCATGCAACAGCAACCCGGCCGTATAGGCCCGAAGTCAGTCACCAACGAAGCAGAAAACAAGGTGCGACTCAGCCGAGTCACACCCCCGACGCCCACTCAAGACGCGAAAAATGCGTCATCATGACACACCCCTAATAGGGGTGGCGAGATGAGACTTCCGTGAGAGGAGCAATCCTGGGACGGATTACCCGCACCCCCCTCACGGGGGGCGCGAGAAGATTACGACGGTGTAAGCGCACTTCACATCAGCTGGACGTATTTGTTTATATTTATTATTTGTTTATAATTTTAAGAATAAAGTTTGTATGAAGGAGAATGTATGAAAAATAGAATAAAAAAGTGAAAATTTTGAGTTTACATAACATGACGGACCATAAATGGAACAGGCAAAAGTAATGCATAAATACAGCCAGTTCGATGTCACAAAAGGTGTCATGAGAATAGATCGCATTTATTTGACGTCACAAATTAAATTAGTCAGACGAAGTTTATTATTATTAAATATAATAGAATTAAACTTATTACTATACAATAACCCGTATATTCTTGTTTAAATATAAAATATTTTACTGTCTTTTTTTTTTAACTTTATTTTTGGCAATCAATCTTTCAGATTATTACTGCCATTGTCGAGTAATCAATAATATTACAAGCGTCGTACGATCATTACAATATCAAGCGTCGTGTCAATCAATATTCTAACAAGATGGTGGATCTCTTGTTAGAACCCTCCAGGGAGCTTTTGTGGCACCTCAGAATTTCATGCTCCGTGGTATTATTTTCCATTCACTTCACTTATGCACAATAATCTAACCATATTACATAAAACACCACCAACTTTACACAATATAGAGTCAAGCAACACAAGATTATGAATAAAATATAAAATCAACCACATGACAGACTGAAATCCCGCCAAAAACTCCTTTATTGTCTTACCGCGCTATTTATAATAACGAGGTCCATAAAAACAAAATGTTTGTAAAAACTCATAAATTAAAGAAATATATACACTTAAACTAATAGTATAAATAGAACTGTAATTTGTTTCTCGATTCCTATGTTATGCTTGGGACGCTTTTTTTTTCTCGAACTGACTACGCTATTGACCTAGCAAAGTCTTAACAGCTTCACCGGACTACTTTGGGACGCCTTAACTACTCAGTCGTCTTGAAATGTTGCATATAACTTGTACCTACAAGGTACGGAAAAGTTCATAGCGTTCGTTCTAGAAAACGTCCTCTTTCCCGATGGATAGAGCTAGTATTAAAGATGTGATCGACTATTCTTTAATTTCATTTAACTTGCTTATTGAAGTGTTTCTATTTCATATTTTTATATCGCATTTTTTATATAAATTATTGTAACATGTAGATAGACGATTTAAAAACAATGAAAGATATTTGAAAATTGATCTAGTCTTTAAATTTTACTGAAAATCTCGCCTAACTCTATAAAATAAAGCAACCACGCGCTGTAGTGACATCACGTAACAGAATGACTTACCCTAAAGCACCAATATAACTTGACCTTCCTCGTTCCGCTCATACGTTTCAACTTGTGTAAATATACGAGACGGGGTTGTCTTTTCCAGTAAGGGTAGGTCAACTTATTTTGGATTAACGCCTCTGAATCCGTTTGAACGTTTCATCTATTATTTAGGTGTTTGTGAGTGAATTTATAAAATACTAAATTACTTGGAAATGCTGTTAACTTATATTTATTATAATTTATACATAAACTTTAGTAAGTAATATGAATTATATTTTCATTACAAAGTAAGAATGTTAATTGATTTAGTACTAAAATGTATATAAACTTCACTAAGAGCGTTTGTAGAATTTGTTCTTTATTCCATTCAGTGAATGTTATATTCTTTCAAAATAATCTGCATGAATCTCTGTAATAATACAATGCAAAAGTTATTTTAAAAGGTTCCTGTTAGACCATTTAATTTTTATTTTTAATCTATTTATTATACACAAGTATGAAAAATATGGAAATTTAAACACATTGAGATTTTTTGTTGACACTACGCTTGAGCGTACCAAATTATAGCCACCACATCAATGTGGTATAAATCAGGACTACTTAATTGCTTAACAATTTGCATAACGAAACGAAAAGGTATATTTTAATTTAAAAACAATGCTACTTCCACAAATAAAATTAACATATTAATCAAAGTAAATAAATGTTATAATATGTTTTATTTTATCCTTATAACAAAATAATATTTGAGCGACTCTACAGACGTGTCTAGTAGAAAAAATTACCCTTTTTTTCAATAATTTCTAAGTAATACTAGATTAACACCAGACGCGGAAGCCTCGTAAGCTGCTCAACAACTCAAACAAGGCTCTTTACAAAAACTATAAATATGCGATTAATTTCGAAGCGAACGCGGGGCATAACTGTTTAAAATTTACAAAGTTCCCTGGAACTCCTTCTCTGAATATTAACTGGATAACGGGATTCGTGTCAACGGTGATCACAAATATATATACATACATATAAGCATACAGAAGTCGTTTAACCTATGGTGCAGCGAAAGCGGTGTTAGCGAGCGCTGGCTTAGGCACTTTCAATGAACCTGCATCCATGTTGTTATGCTATTTATATATTAATACGTAAAGAGAAAACTATGTACCCCTTTCTAAGCGAATTGCACGAAAGGATGCACGTGAAATTTGTCATTAGTTAAAATTTATACGGAGGAGAAGAAGGTCTATAAAGCTATTTTTAGTATATATATTGTATTAGAAATATATAATAAATAAAATTAATTGAAATGAGAATTACACACACTATTGCTTCTCTATTTAATCTTTCACTCTCATCGTGCTATTTTATTATATTTAAGTTCCAATTACCTTTTTTCATCGTATATTCAATATTTTTAATGTGATCTACGTTTCATGCCTTACGTGCTATTTGAAATTAACATTTTTTTTATTATTAGTTTATTTCAATACTGACTATTGTTTATAGTTAAAACTTATAATAGAACTGTAGGTTAATCTTATGATACTATAATATGTTAATTCATAATATACATTAATAAATATTTAATTAATTAAATGATAATATATCTTTGATGTATTTATGAAACCACTGAAATAATTATTATTCTCTTTGGTCTTATTGAATGTCAATTTATTTAGGTGAAAGGACTGCATTCACCTTATGTTGTCATAAGAGTAAAACCAATATTACCAGCCTTATATAAGTCAATATGAATATATTAAATATTGATAATAAATGAGTTATGGTCGAATTTTGACCACTAGGCGATCACTAGTTATGATTATTGCTTCAAAACATTCCATGAATAATCAAGTAAACTATCACTCAAGTACTGTAGTCCGGTGAAGCTGTTAAGACCTTGCTGGGCCAATAGCATAGTCATTTCGAAAAAAAAAATCACTCAAGAAATTATAAATTAGCATAGACTTCTACGACTAGTCTCTACGAACTGGGTCGCTTTTTTTCATTCTCCTGTAAATAAAATCGTAACTGACCCCTATTGGGTTATTAAGAGCTACATAACAAACAGAATTAATATTAATCTATTGATATTAAAAGGGTTGGCTATGACTAGCCGTAATTAGTCGCACTGAGGTGATACAAATTGGTAGACTATTCTAAGGATTTGTACGATATTATATGTACGGTATAGGTTTTGTTCCAGTACGCTATGTTTAACCAACACTTCGTTTATTTATGGTGTTGAGGGCAAGCCTGTTTACAGTACAGACCACTGTACATAAATATGTAATTTCGTCAATAGTGTGTTCTATATATTAATTTATTATAATTTTATATAAATAATATAATACAGGTCTGTCAATTTGTGCGGTTCTCTTAAAAACGTTTGTATAGATATAAAGATTATTTTTATACTTCATAAGCACTCGATTCTTATTAAAAAAATACGATATCTTTATCTTATTAAAGTTTTAAGAAACTACAATTTATATTTTTATTTTATTCAGCAATGTGCGTTTTCTTGTCATGGAAAGTTGAGGCAAGCGATGTGCGAGGCATGCGTAGGAGTGGGGAAGTGAACGGATATTTTTTTACAAAGATATTTTCTATACAATCTTTATCTTAACTTCCAATTTCTATGTATTTTTCTCTGTACATTAAATATATTAAGGGGATAAAACCACAGACAAAGTTGCGAATATCAGGTAGTATCCAATAATCAAGCGGGGTAATAGAGTATCTGTACGCTGCTGTATCAGTGCCACCATCCATCTTATAACAAACTAGCAGGCCCGGCGGATGTTGTCCGGTCTACTGATGAAAATCGCACGAAAGTCAGTTCAGTAGTTTTTCAGTTTATCGCGAACAGACAGACATACTTTGTTTTATAATATGTAGTGACTCATTTTTCGTGGTTATGTTTACAATCAAGTATCAAGGAGTCACTTTACCATATTCAGGTAAAAAATAAACAAATGAATTTGAACAAAACGCTTTATCTTTATCAGATAGAAACTCGATAATGGAACGGAAAATCCTTTTAAAAGCCTTTCAAGTGTGCTCAAAGACATTTCCCGCAGGTACCAGGATAACAACGAGAGATAACACTACCTTGTAACCTACTCAAGTACACCTACACTCTCGTATTCATGCTCTCCTCACAATGATAGCACTCGTATGAGTAATAAGGATAAAAGATACGTATACGTCTCTGTAAGAACAGTAAAATAGAATTTTTCTCATGACTTCGTCAATTTTATGAAGCCCTGCAAGTTTGTCTGTGGAGAATATTTATGTCGTATATTAGCTGCGAATATTTATATCAAAAAAAGGTGAATTTGAACATAGGAAGCATACATTTTCAACCAAACAAAGCATGCTAATAGACTTCGTTCATGACACAATCAATCGAATAAGATTTTATGCATAACTGGCAACCTCCTTTGTGTTTAGTTCGCGTAAAAACTTAATCAAACACAGTATAACGCCATCTAGTAGCGAATTGTAGTAAAATTAATAATATGAAAATCGAATCCATCGAAAAGACAAGTGCTCAAGCATTAATTACGATCGTCAAATGGTTTTAAATTTCCTTTTTTTTTGTATGTATAGATAAGAAAAACAACATCTATTAATTGATTACCTTTTCGATCTCTTAACTTCGGTGCTGTGTTTAGTATGAGAATTATAATAATTTATTCAAAGCTAGCAATCGCCGCAACTTCTCCCTTATTAGAACAATTCTTAATAACAATATAGCTTATCTAGCTTTCGATTACGGCTCATGTTAATGTAAATTGGAACTAACCCTGCAGAATACTATTTTTTCTGGGCGAAAGGCGTCTTATGTTCTTTTCTATACCCCTGAGGATGTGTATGCAAAATTTCATGGTAATTGGTCTAGTAACAAAGGTGAAACAATAAATTCGTATTATTAAAAGTGAATCCTCGAGAAATTTAGTTCAAATATTATTTTGATTATATTTCCGAACATCCTCCAAAATAGTTTATCATATTTAAAAACTAGGTTTTGCACGCGAAGTCCCTCGGGCTAATGAGAGTTTTAAAAATAAAATAGCTTTTGTTTCTTGCGGATAATACAGCTCTCTATAGACGTACATTTTTTTAAAAGTTTATTCATAACAAAATCTTTTCACCTTCTAATAATAGTTTAGTTTGTTTACCCTCGTAAAACGCTACCGAGAGAGCTTGTAAAATCTATACAAATAGTAAGTTAAATCTCCACTATATTTTACAGGACCGTAATAAACCCTCAAAATACGCGCAGGTCAGTTCAGTCGCACATTATCCCGGGATAATAAATAATATTTCTCATTACGGGAAGCGTCCGCCCGCGCAGCGTTCCCGTTCCAAAGCACCGGCAGGATGGGATTTATGATAAAACTCGTTCTGTAATCACTAAACGCGCCTATTTTAATGTTATCTTTGAATCCATTGTACTTAATATATACGGTTATTATTACTATTAATATTGTAATACATTATTCCTACGCAATGGATATCAAATTATTGAAGATACTGTGTATATATAGACTATATATTTTGGAATGACATATACTTCCGCTTAATTTGTTGATCAGAATGGTGGTCTGTGGAAATTATTAATGAAAAGATTGAAGTCTACAAGTAAAGATGGTCTGTAGGTAGAGCCCCGCTGAAGCTATTTTTGGTTTCAGCATGAATGGGTCGGCTCCTCAGGGGTAGTACCACCCCTCTCACAGATAACCGACGTGAAATAACAGTGCTTGCATTGTTGTGTTTCGTTCGGTCAGTGAGAGAGCCGGAGGCCCACGTCCCTTCCTCTTTCCTTCTTTCCCTTTCCTTCCCCTCCCCCTTCTCCCATATACAGGCTGGCAACGCACTTGCGACGTTCCTGATGTCGCTAGTGTCTATGGACGGTGGTGATCACTTAACATCACGTAACTCACCAGTTCGTTTGCCTGCTTTGATATAAAAAAAAAGTCTAGATGATCGATAATTCAAAAATCGCTGTCTTCAAACTTTTAGCTTATTAATTACTAGCTGACCCGTGCAACTTCGTCTGCACCAAATTGGTTATCACTGGTTTCAATTGTATTTTTAAACGTGAAAAAATTGAAGAAAACTAATACCCGATTGCAGCCACAACTACCGTTTCCAGTTGTGAATCCAAACTATCCACGGATTAACTGAAACATTACCAGATTACATGTGATTTTTTTTTTAAATGAGCCTAGTACCCGTTCGTAGCATCATTTACCACTCCGTTGTTTGTAGTCCGGTGAAGCTGTTAAGACCTTGCTCGGTCAATAACGTAGTCATTTCGAGAAAAAAAATCATCTACCAGGATCAATTAAGATAAAAACTAACCTACATAAAACTAAATAAACATCTTTACGACTTACTTTCTCATAAATATCTTCAACTTGTATTAAAACCTTTTTGTACTCCATTGTATTAAAGAAAAATATATGAACACCGTATCGAAACGTCAAATATCGTGCAGAAGCGTGAACTGTCACTTGCTTGAAACTATTGTTTAAGAGTTATAAATTGTTTCGAAAACGTATTCTAAATATATTTATAAAATATTTTTATAAATAATCTTTGTACCACTCACAACAGTACCTTTTAGTAATTTATCCATGTTGATATTTTTCTATTGTAGATTATTCTACGTTGTTACACTAAATATTTGTCATTAAATTTATATCGTGTATTTGTCATACTTGATATTGGCGAAATTACCTACATAGGCAGAGGCCATACCAGAAAGAATCAATCAAGCCAGTTTTATATATTATATTCATCCGAACAACAGGCTACCTGGTTGCCGCCAAGAGTTGCGTTTATTTGTGCATATCGTACCTTTACAGACAAAAATATTGATTTTTAAATAATTCTAGGATGTTTTTTTTAATAATGTGAAACTTTATTAAAATGGAATTATTATTGAAAGACATTTCTGGTATTGACAATAATGTGCTTGATGGTATTGTTTGGAAATAAAAATAAAAGTAATCTTAACCCATGTTAGAATAGCAGTGATTTTATTATTACTATATTTAAATATA
>JACEII010000057.1:67634-98182 GCA_014332785.1 Antheraea mylitta | reverse complement strand
CCCATGTTAGAATAGCAGTGATTTTATTATTACTATATTTAAATATAAATAAGTACAAATTTCATCTTTCACACTACTTCAGTTATTAACTCAATATTTAGATCGATTTATTGCTATAGAAATAATATGTGTATATAATATAGCTATAGGTATAGTTTAGTGCAGCACTGGCTGCACGATAAAGATAGCGATAATTGTGGCAGGGTATGTTATCGACGCATTTTTTTTTTCGGAATGTATACGCTGTTGACCTGGAAAGGTCTTTACAGCTTCACCGAACTATTGAGGCGAGCACTGAAAGCACTCAACCGACTTGGGATGTTTGGGCGAACAACTCAAGGGTACACGGCACATCTCGGCTTGGACTGTCGCCTGTTTTGTGCAAAAATCGCGACCTATGTGAGCTAACCTAAGCTAAGCTATCTAGATATACGTATATAAGTTATTAAAACATGCATGTGTACCAAGCATGCCTGCCTCAACAACTTTTTTTTTTTTTTTTTTTTTTTATCGCTGCACGACAAAGTGACTGTGCTATGCCTGGTGGTAAGCATAGTACAATCCAAAAACAACGGCAACCACCGAGAGACCGATCATCCATCACTGGTCGCCGCCGTCATGCCGGCCTGTGTAAATGTCTCTTCACGTTACGCTTGAAGGACCCCATGTCATAGGAAGGAGGGAACACACTGGCCGGGAGATTGTTCCACAGTTTCACGGTACGGCAAAGATATGACGATGCGAACTTTTTAGTTCGTGCCCAGATAGGATTCACTGTAAAACTGTGGCTCCGAAGACCAGCGCGCGTGGTACGGTTATGAAAAGGAGAGGAAGGGATCAGATTGAATAGCTCATCAGAACACTCACCATGATACAGACGGTAGAACACACTCAGTGAGGCTATGTCCCTGCGCAACTGAAGCGGCTCTATATCCACTGTTACATCTGCATCATTCACAATGCGGATAGCCCGTCTCTGCAACCTGTCCAGGGTATCCAAAAGGTATTTTGCGGAACCGTCCCAAAGGTGCGAACAGTATTCCACGCAAGGCCGAACTTGTGCCTTGTAAAGGAGATATAGCTATTCAGGCATGAAAAACCGTCGCACCTTGTTCAGGATTCCGAGTCTCCGAGATGCAGTGGAGATCACGCTTACAATGTAATCCCTAGGATTGAGGTCGCTGCGAATATCTATGCCTAAAATATTGAGGCTATCTCGCATTGCGAGCGAGACGTTCTGAAGAGTTGGAATGGGGGTAAATGGGGATTTTTTGCAGGAAAACGCGCACACCTGTGTTTTGTTGGCATTAAATTGAACCAAATTACTTGCTCCCCATTTTGAAATGCGAAGCAAGGACCGGTCAAGCTCAGCCACAAGTTCTTGCCGTCTCTGTTCTGTTTCTCCCCGACCGCTAGAAGGCTTGCTGTAATAGGACTCATGGATGGTGCTATCATCTGCATAGCAATGAATATGGCCCAGAGGCAACATATCATTGATATGCAGAAGAAACAGAGTAGGTGATAGTACAGAGCCTTGAGGAACTCCAGCATTTATTGACATGAGCTGCGAATCACATCCATCAACAAGGACACGAATTCTGCGCTCATGTAGAAAGCTAGAGAGCCATTTACATAGATTGTCGGGGAGTCCGTATGCCGGAAGCTTTGAAAGAAGACCACGGTGCCAGACCCTATCAAATGCCTTGGCAATATCGAGACTGACTGCCAGGGCCTCACCGTGCCTATCAATTGCCTCCCCCCAGCGGTGCAGTACGTAAGCTAGAAGATCACCCGTTGATCGGTTTTGGCGAAAGCCATATTGCCGATCGTTAATAAGCGAGTGATCCTCCAGATAACGGACAAGCTGGGTGTTAATCATGCGTTCCATGATCTTGCACAACACTGAGGTTACGGCAATTGGACGGTAGTTGTTAGGGTCCGACCGATCCCCCTTCTTGGGAATCGGTTGAACGTTGGCCTCTTTCCAAGCCCGGGGCACGACACCAGAGACGTAAGACAGGCGGTATAAGCGCGTAAGTATTGGAGTCAACTCGGCTGCACATTTTGTTATAACAACCACTGAGATACCATCCGGGCCACTAGCTTTCCGGACATCGAGTGAACGAAGTTCTTTTAGTACGTCACGTTGCCTAAATCGTAATTCAGGCATGGTGAAACCGCAGCAAGGAATAGTTGTATAGTCCTTCCTATATGTATTTTGTGTCGGAAAAATTTCTCTAAACTATATAGGAAAGGATAGGATAGGGAAAAATAAGGGTAGAACTCTTTGTCGTTTATATCTTTGCAAAAGAAAAACAGCGTGTAAGCATGTAGGCGTGCACGTGTGTATAGGTGATGTGTTTGATGTTGTAGCAATGATGTAAAGTTTTGTGTCCCTGTATCGCGTAAGCAGCGTACTCAAGGGCTCCCCGTCTAGGGAACGGACCTAGGCTTGAGCCGTTGCCGAGCGGAGCCTAATCTGGTGTGCGGGAGTAAAATTTACCCCCAGACCACGGTGGCGTGATCTGTGGTTATACGGGCGTGGACGTGAACACGCTCTGTTTGAAGAGACAGGCTGGTACTGATCTTTCGCTGACATGATTGAATCAGGAGGGAATGTAAAAATGTGTCGCGGTCGTCTTCTATACTACGCAGCGTTGGGTACGGGTTCATAGTTCGCGGCGGATACCACTAAAGGGCTGGGTTGATTCGCGGCTTTTTCGAAATAACTACGTGTGAGTGATTTTATATACGCCCAGACAGAAAGCATCTCCAGGTCCCTGTGGAGATCCTTATTCCGGATGTACCATGGGGCACCGGTGATTTACGTAGGGCTCGGTTCTGGAGAACCAGCAACTTTTGAATACGATTTTGCGCATGTGCAAAGACCAAACAACTGTACGTCATAATCGGACGGATGCAAGTTTTATATAAAGCGAGTTTATGTCTGGGGGACAGTTTACTCTTATGACAAAGCAAATGATAGAGACGACTCAAGACCATAGCGGCTTTGTTTCGCAGTCTATCTGTGTGTGAATCGAATTTTAAGTGTTTATCTAAAGTGACGCCGAGATATTTCACCTCACTGGCCCAAGGTATTTCGGTTTCGTATAGCCTGATGGTCGACGACGGATATATTTAAGATGGCGTCAATCCCAAGTCATACGTTTACGTTTATCGTTGTTTTATTGTATATGGTGAAATCTTAATATCAATAATGTTTAAAATAATAATAAAATAAAATTTGTTCTTCACTATGGAAAAAATATTTGGTTGGAAATTTATTATTTTTATTTATAAAATATATCAGAGAGTATATAAATGATTGTTTATAAAGAACTGTGTCTGACTGTAATAAATTCATGCTTTTAATTGTGTTTAAAAGTTACTGAAAAAAAATGTTCCTAAACCTATTCATAAATCAAAATGCGCATTGAACATACAACGTTAACCGGCTACCAAGTGTCCTTTCGGGCTAATACCACTCTCTCACAGAAAACCGACGTGAAATAACAGTACTTGCATTTTAGTGTTTCGTTTGGTCAGTGAGAGCGCCGGAAGCCCACCTCTCTTCTCCTTTCCTCCTTTGCCTTCCCTTACCCTCCCCCATATAAAGGTTGGCAACGCACTTGCGACAAACCTGGTGTTGCTAGAGTCTATAAAGGGTGGTGATCAATTAACATCACGTGACCCACCTGTTTGTTTGCCTCCTATGACATAAAAAATATATAATGATATATTGAAGAACCAGGTATTTTAAAATCCTTGTTCTTTTAACGTAGCCGGCTCTTGTACTAAGGTGCCCAAAAAAAGTCTAGTTACGTTAACTACAAATTTTTGTTTTTCGTTATCCTGGAGAACCCCTTGCGTTTTATGGTACAAAAAGTATCCTGGATGTAGCCTTGTGATATCAGTTATTACTGTGTTAACTCTCGTTAAGATTGGTTCTGTACTTTCAGAGTAATACGGGCTTAGATTCTAGACTTTAATCCTTTATCCTGAAGAACCCTTTGAGCACGACATAGTGACTGCACTATGCCTGATGGTAAGCATAGTACAATCCAAAAATAATAGCGACCACCGATTGACACACTGTCCATCGTCGGTCGCCACTATCATGCCGGCCTATAAAAAGCTGGATATGCACAGGCTGATCCCGAAACGCGACCCGTAGAAGCGAATCACTATTACGGGCTTTTTCGCCATATGCATGGTGGTTGCGACCCAGTCGGGCTGTAAAACCCTACCACCCCGCTTGCGCCATTGCCTCGTTCGTTATTCAGCAGGGTGCACCACGTGCAGGTGAGGTTGGCTTGGGTGTCTCAAGTCTTATGATGTTATTCGACACCCCTTACACCCCTTAATACAATTTGATGTAATCTCGTAATATTAGTTATCACTATGTCAAGTTTCGTCAAGATAGGTTCAGTACTTTCAGAGTGATGCGTGTGCATAGGGACAGACAGACAGACAGACAGACAGACAGACAGACAAAAATTGTAAAAAGATTATTTTTGGCTTCTATATCGATAACATAGTCTACCCTGATTAACATTTTCAAAAAATATTTAATGTACAGATTTCGACTTGTTACAGTTTTATTATAGTATAGATAGATAGATAAGTTATTGTATTTATTATCTGAATAGAAAACATCGAATCGTGATTTTATATGTAGTGTCAGATTCGATACTTAACATCGATTATTGTATGTTTAAAAATTAATTGAGAATAAAAATCTTTTAAGTATTATTAATTCTAAAATGACATACATATCATCATCATCAGCCTGTAATAGACCCACTGCAGGGCCATAGGCCTCTTCCCAATAGAAGGTATATACATAATCACCACGTCAGCCCACGACGTATTGGTGATTTTAAACTCTGAGAAATCCACAGTTCTATATTTTTCCCACATACTGTAGTATTTCAAGAATTCTCATGTTCAGGTTTCCTCACGATGTTTTCCTTCACCGGCAGTCGATAATGTTATTAATTTAAATTAGTAAATGGCCGTGAATCCCGGAAAAATCGTTGGTACATGCCGGGGATCGAACCCATCGAATACATCGAAATAATATTCCACCGGTCATACCACTAGGCTACCACGACATGCATATTCTTTGTATAATTTAAACGAATTTGGATGAATTTATTCATTTTCAAATTATTCTTTATGACGACTAAATCGTGATAGTAGAGTGATTTGACCGCTGAAATATCAATCCGATATCTGTAAGTTCGAACCCCGGCATGTACCAACTATTTTTTCTGGATAAATCAATACTGGATTTTCGCGTACATTTATTGGTTTAAATTGCTAATACTATCGACTGACGGTGAAGGAAAACATTGTGAGAAAACCTGAACCTGAGAAACTTTTTGTACCACCCTATGTAGGGAAATGTAGAATTATGGATGTCTCAGGGTTTGAAATCACCAATACGTCATGTGCTGGCGTGGTGATTATACCCATACTTTACTTCCGAGAAAGGCCTATAGGCCCTGCAGTAAGTCACTTTTAGGCTAATGATGACATGATCAAACAACAAACAATTTCCGAATAACATATGCATTCTGTGTAAAAAAACGTAACCAAATTCAGTAGAAAATAAAAATATGTTTTATAACAATGTATTACATTTTCATAATTTTTATTGTATAATTTTGCACAAGTAAAAAAATACTAATTTAATAACTTTGAGAAGGACATCTAACGCAAAGTAAGTGAAACATGACATAGAACCTTTATATACAGCCACGCACTCTACCGCGCAAAGCCTGAACCATTTTCCCCGAAAGCCTCCATTCACCCTACATCCCGGCATCTATCGGTGGCCGTATAGAGTTCACATAATATTCCCGACTACTCCTCCCCTACCCTTTGGAAAGACATATCGATTCGACCACTACAACCTAAGCTAGCCTAAAAAAGCACTGCCACATCCCGACTCGTTTTACAATATAAATAATTCCAACATAATCAGGCCTAACGTAGAACTGTGATAGTGTGATTAATTGATACGAGGTGAGTGACCTTTACTAATTCATTCATAACTTACTACTCATGGTGACGTAGTTGAATTAGAATCGTTCGTTGTTATTTAGTCTTGTATTTATTACGTATTTTATTTAATAATTTGAGAAATAATCGTATATTAAAGCGCAATTAATTCATTATTAATATTCAAAGGATTTGCTTCATAATTAAATATCGAAGAGACATTTATCATTATCTAGGTCGGATTTGACGTCATCGCAAACTCCTCTGTACACGAGATGCAGCATTTTTGATTCATTAAAGCATTTAATTCACACGAAGATTAGAAATTGAGACGTGCCGTCTTTTTTCGTTTACTTCCTTCATTTAAATGATATTTATATTTGACACTGACTTTAAAAGAGTCTTATCGTTATACTTACAGGTTGTATATGCACAGACATATTTAGAGAAGACAGATTTCTATGTGTATCATTAAATTGTTTATTCAATATTGTGATATGAGCACTTGATTGCAATATATTTGCAATTAGTTGATAGTAGTAATTGTTTTCGATGTGGAACTGTCACAATATTGTTTATATAATTCTTTTTGGATTTGTAAAACGCAAATAACATTTCGTTTAATTTTTATTAATTAGATAGGTTTTGAACACAATCTCAGTTGATGTGACTACGTGGCTTAAAAGGGAACACCGTAGATTTAGAAACTATCTCTCGGACGGTCCGGTTCCAGAGAGGTTTCCTTCCACGAACGACCCGATTGTGGAATCAGCTTCCTGCTGAAGTTTTTCCTGGGGACTACAATATGGAGTACTTCAAGGGCAAAATAAATAGGTTATTCAGGGGTCGGCAACGAGCATGTGACACTTCTGATGTTAATGCGATGACCGCTTTACACCAGGCGGCCCACATGCTTGTTTGCTACCGACGTAGTATTAAAAAAAAACTAGTTCTTAAGCGCTATTGACGAAAATCAATTCCATTTAATTGATAACAGATTATCAACTTCAGAGCAGTAGCAATCGAAATTTGTACTAGAATGAACGTCACTAGGTTTTCTTTTAACATAGAAAGCTCAGACTCCTTTCTGAATTCGAGCCTATGTCGATTAACAACCACGTATTAACATTTGTTACTCAGTATAAAAATAATCAAAGATTCTTTCTCGTTATTTACAGGACGGCGTCGCAGCCGAACCGCCAACAGACCAGATAAATCATATACAAAACGACGGTCACGTTCCCTCGACCCGTGATCTATTCATCGACGCGGTTGAAGGTTCTGGCTTAGAGACCGACGAGAGCTCGGGCTCCGGTTGGGGAGCTGGCCCCGGCGTCGACGACGAAGACGGACGAGGCTCAGGTGACGGTACCGACGAACTACCCGAAGATGACGAAGACTACGTCATGCACTTCGACAACTTACCCGTCGAGACAGTTGAGGAACCGCGGAAAATCAATACGGTCGTTTTTACTAGTGCCAAGGAACCGGTTGATTCGGGAAGCACTGACGCCCCGACTCAACCGGACACTCTGGCAACTCCGGTCACCGAAATTCCAACCCCACCACCAGAAACCAGCCCCACCGAAGTAGCTATTCGTGAGTAGTGGCTGAAGCATGCCAGTTTTTTTTTTGCTCTTTAATTTTTTTTCCAGACGACATACGATCAACTCCTGATACGCGTATTAACTAGCCTAATTCATAAAGTTAATGGCGTTGAAGGAAATAAAAAGAAATCATAATGAGTTGACAACATGTTGAACGAGTTTGTTCTTAATTACAAAAAGGAAACAATTGTCCAAAGCTATTGCTATGGGCTGCGTTCTACGTTACAAAATATTACCAAAAACGCTATAAAAATATTCAACAGAAAAGCGGTATCATCTCTAGCGCAAATTAAAACAAATCTCTGAAGTGACCTTGATTTAACTTATTATCTACACTGTCATTGTATTAACAGAGCTATTTATTTCATTTACAATCCAGTTTCCTCTCCAACTGATTAACAATTAGTTGGTTTTACAGGGATCAATGTTCTATTTATATATATTTATTTACCGAATTCGTTTGTAATTCTTTTTCCCCATAATTGATAACTGAACAAGGATCATCGGTAAGTGTTTCAAATTATATGATTTCGAAATTTAATACTTTTGTATTTTGCATGACATCATTACCATCATGCAAATCAAGATCATTATTACGTCGTTTCCTAACATTACTGTTTACTTTAGTATGTTATATAGAAGTAGCATGAGGTAATATAGCCCTATAGCGATTTGTTCTCATATCATATTACTCATTAGCTTACCGTATTTTATTCATGATTATTGTATTATAGCGGTTTTATTTACTTCGTTGGATGCTTTTGTAATGCTAATACGCCATTCTAATCCTTTTCCAATCCAAATTAACCTACTTATCACGACCAAAGTCTTCGTCATCGATAAAATGGACCTATTATTGTTATAGACTAATTTATTTTAACCTTCCAAATTAATAATTGAACAATATTTGCTCTTTTAATATGAATTAATATTACAAATAAATACACACGCAAAAGGTGCAGTGTTACTTTGAAACAATTAGAGATGTCGAATTACAGTGAGATATATAAAAATAAATTGTCATGTTTGTCAACGATGAACTCAAAGACTACTCAACCGATCTACATGAAAGTTGGCATTTGTCTATAATTTGGTCCAATTTGAGAGATAGGATAATTTATATTTCGATTAAATGCCTCAATATTTTTTAGTTACAAATGAAATTATTGTCAATGTTTTTTTTATATCAAAGGAGGCAAACGAACTGGTGGGTCACGTGATGTTAAGTGATCACCACCGTCCATAGACACTAGCGACATCAGGGACGTCGCAAGTGCGTTGCCAGCCTGTATATGGGAGAAGAGG
This sequence comes from Antheraea mylitta, assembly GCA_014332785.1. Taxonomy (NCBI): domain Eukaryota; kingdom Metazoa; phylum Arthropoda; class Insecta; order Lepidoptera; family Saturniidae; genus Antheraea; species Antheraea mylitta. The sequence continues at coordinate 89,264 of JACEII010000057.1, read as the reverse complement.
GAGGGGAAGGAAAGGGAAAGAAGGAAAGAGGAAGGGAGGTGGGCCTCCGGCTCTCTCACTGACCGAACGAAACACAACAGTTTAAGCACTGTTATTTCACGTCGGCTTTCTGTGAGAGGGGTGGTACTACCCCGGAGGAGCCGACCCATTCATACTGAAACCAAAAATAGCTTCAGCGGGGCTCTACCACCTACAAATTTGTTTATTGTTGATTATTGTTATTACGGCGCTTTAAACTAGTTTGTTGACAGAAAACTGTAGGACTGACTGTTATAGAACCTCATAGATGGCGCCATGTTTAGTTTTCGATTGCTTTTTCAACTCCAGTTTATTTACCCCACAATAGCAAATATAAAATACCATGTAATAACTGAGCCAAAGCAACGTGTGGCCAGGTCAGCTAGTGTGATATAATAATGAACACGTCCAATAAAAACACTTCTTTGTATTATTAACAAGGGAACTATATATATTTCAGCTGTCAATCCCAAGTCCAACGAGGGTATTATCGAAGAACCCCGTGGCGCGGGGGAGGAGCAACCCTCGCGCCCAGATCAGACCGATATCAACATCTCCAGTGAAGATATCAATCCATCAACTGTAAGTAACATTTTAAGTTGTTTTCAGATGATTAGTTTTTACAGTACAACTGTATAGTGACGATAGAAATACGCAGTATCAGAAACAGATGCGGTCAACTACAGATCGGCAATACAAATGTTGATATTATAATACGATAAACTTAAGTATGCCCCTAAGACTCACTCAGCAATTACATACTTAATACGAACATAGTCTATTACAAAATTAAGCTCATGTAATTAAAATTACGAAAAAAGTCGACGCGGTCATTAGGACTGGCGACATAAGTAAAAAATCAAAAGTATGAAATAAATGTATTATCTTTTGAATTTTCATATTAAATATAGTGTGAATGAAAATATTTAATTTCTGAATTTGTTTTTTTTTTAATTATTAACATTAGTGTGGTTTTCATATATATTGTTCCCAATATATCTACATTTTTAAAGTCTATTAATCAATCAGACCTATGATGAACTGCAAACGATCAATATTACATGTACACATACCCCTGTATTACGTGTTGCTAGTCTGACGCCAGCGCAATACAGCCGGTCATGCTTAGGTAGCATGTCATGATACGAAAATTGTTATAGTTCGTGACAATTAAATCAATCGAACGTAAATTCGATGCGAAGCGACATCGTCTTCAGAATTTGCGTTAAATATTAAAATTCCTTAATATGTTTTAATTTTTTTATATATCTTCGACTGGTGACGAGTAAAATAATTTTACTAAGGAATAGAAGTCCGAGAAATCCAACAGGAAAATATGTTTAACTGTTAATTTCTCAGTATATTAACTTGTTAGTAGTTTGTGGTCTGGGTCTTACGTGTTAATCAATGCTGTGTCTTCAGAAAGTCCCTTTTGTTCAAAGGATATTCAAACCCTTCCATTCTATAATTAAATATTATTTATAATTCTGTACGTATTCGGTTTCTACAAAACAGCTCTAATGATTTACTCGATTTATCTACATTATTTTTAAGTATTGACTGAGTCAAATTTCGTCATTATTAAAATTGTTACCTACATTTTTCACTATTAAATCATATTTTCTTCTGTGAGCAAAAGAATTTAACAAAGAATAAGGTGGCAATATATTGAAAAAAATTGTTGCCTTTGACCGAATACTATTTACAATTTGTTGTGTATTTTTTTTTTCGAAATCAGCTCGAATGATTTATTAATCTGTCTAGATTGTTTATAATGATAAACCAAGTCCTGCTACTATTTTTTTAATAAAACTAAATAATTCGTTTGGAATTACATTTTCTTCCGAGAGCAAAATAAATCTTGATAGACATTAAAGAATAGGATGACAATATTAAAAAAGTAGTTAGTAAAACATGGGTGTACTTAGCAGGATATAGGATGATATGGAAGCCTTTAGACAACATGTTCGTCCAAGGGCAGACTTTATTGGAAAACTGAATGTCAATAACATAAATTAAATAATTTGTATTTTAGTTTTTAACCATTGATACCTATGAAATAAAGGATTATTTTATTTATTGTTGCAAAATATTTTTCCTATATATATTGAAAATTTATAATGTATTAAATTATTTTTTTCTGTTTTCCAGGATCAAGATCAGTCCGGTACGAACGTAGATTCGGAATCGCGACCGCCTGAAGTTTTCATCATGAACGCCAAGCCGGAAGACCGTGCCACCAGCTTCTTCGCTCAGCCAGGCATCCTTGCCGGTCTGTATCAGAATAAATATTCTCCCGCCATTTCTATACCCCATTATTAACTTTCTTAGTAATTACAGTAAAATTTAAACAATTATCAAACACTAAATTGCCCTAACATGTTTAATTGAAATAGTAAAACATTTACCAATTTGTTTATGCCAGTAATAATCAACAAACAAGAAGGCTTGTTGGGAAATTAGGAAAATAAAAAAAGAAGCTCTACATAATTATATGTTGATTTATTTGTTAGTTAATTTTGTTATTACTATTATCCAGTGGTCGAAATTCTGCTATGGTTCATATTTTTTTAAGATTTGGTTTTTTTTTCTCCTTCTGTTCTGCAGATTCTTGGTTCGCTGCTTTATTCGCTTTTTTTTTTGTTCGTTAAAAATCGTATCTGTGAGCAACTAATGGGTGATTTTTATTTATTTATTATTAGTTAATTTTTAATGATGTTATTGCCTTTATGGCGGTTCCATTTTAATTCTTTATAAGTTATAAAAATTTCAGTATTACTAATGTTTTTTTTACCAAAATACAAATATTGTAGATTAGTAGACGTTTTATATTTTTTCTACTGATAACATTAAAGCTGACCAGTTAAGAGATTTTTGTTAAATATAATATAGGTTTAGTTTTAGTTTTTAGCGTTTAACATAGATTTCACTGGTGATTAGTAAATCAGGATTTACTATAAGATATTAAACACGTTGTATCTAGAGGGGACTGGCTCTCGAGTGCAACTGCCGGAAACATCAACAGGTGACTGGCGACATGTCTCCAAGTCGAGGGTATTAGCTAGCCAGTTGTGATTAGATAAACTTTTACCACCGTACTATGGTTTCATCACGGTGTTTTTCTTCGCCGAAAACTTAAGGCTAATTCGGAAGTATTCGAACCTAAGTGAGTCAACATAGTGTCTGAACACGCTATCAACTGAACCACCAACATTTGCGACTATTATATTATTTTTTTATAGTTGTGGGTAATGCAATAGTCCCATGAATAATGTAATAATAATAATAAAAAGGATCATACTAGACTGAAAAACTACAACGCGTTATTACATCGATACAACTTACACTATTAATAATATTGGAAGAATTAGTCAACATAAAATATTCAGAAACTTTGGAAAAGAAATAGAACAAGAATAAACGAAAAAATGAAAATGTATTCATCCATAAAAACTAAAATTAACCGATATTGTTTAAATCGTTATGGGTATAAAATGCGTTTAATTGTATTTATGAATTTAGAAGCTCAATGGTCAAATATGTCTAATGGATGCGCTATTATACTCAAATCTAATTTATGTTTTCAGCTGTGATCGGCGGTGCTGTAGTAGGACTCCTGTGCGCGATTCTCGTTGTCATGTTCATTGTGTATCGCATGCGCAAGAAGGATGAGGGCTCATACGCCCTGGACGAGCCGAAGAGAAGCCCTGCCGCAGCCTCATACGGAAAGGGTCACAATAATCGCGAATTCTACGCGTGAGACGATTCAGGACAAACTTCGCCACGTAACTACTAGTCTGTAACCCATTCGAGACACGTTTTCAACGCTCAACCGGAGCTATTCCATTTTTAAACTATTTAAAAAGAGATTCCGTTTCACGTAAAATATTCTCAACATAACTGCAGTTATTTAAAATTATCGTGGCTAATCTTGTTCTGTATAACGAAACGTAAACACATCGACATAGTAATTTTATTTGTTAAACATACTAACAATATATCAGAGTAATCTATTCCGGTATAATTGTTCATGTACGGATCGTACAGATGAATGTATAAATCCGATTATATGTATATGTAGTTGAAAGTGGAATTTAATAAATAAAATGAAATATAAAATGTATCATCTTTGAGACCAAGTTTTATACATGAAGTGTAATTGTAAAAAAAAACGATGAAAACTTATTTCAAGTTTTAAATAACTTAACTTCTTCGTATAGTAGGTTCAGTGTTACTCTCTTGTTAATCTAGGATTTAACTGAGTTCGAATGATCGTGTGACGTTTCTGTAAAACAATGTGCCATTCGCTTTTTACTTTTACTTGTATATTTGCCAGTATCATTGTACGTAATCTATATTTAAAAAAAAAGGAAATAATCTATGGCCACGTCCAAATCCGTTCTCTTTATGGTAACATAACCTATAAAATGTATGTACGTTTAATCATGATTTCTTTGGAAAAATAAAATTAACATCGCATTATTTTTACTAAAGTGCTTGGATTATTTTATAAACCTTTTGAGACGATTTTCCTTTCACCTGTTAATGGTTTTTTGTTGGTAGAGGAATTGAAATAAGTTAATAAAATTTAAGATCAATACTTTATAATCTCTTGATTTAATTAGTAAGTATAATAATATTCAAATTAAGACCTTTTCTGTTGTACATCGCCATTGTTTATTATCTATGGTAATGAATATTTTATTCAATATCAATTTAACTTACGAATAACTTTGTGCCATCTATTTATAAACTCGCTTTAAACTACAATCTACTCAACTCGATTGTCAAAAAGTAATTAATAACTTATAATTAAAAATACGCATTAAAACTTGTGAAGAAAATTGCAATTTAATTAAACAATAACATTTCAAAGTGAGAATTTTTGTTACAGTTTAAAATCACGATAATTTCTAAAATTAGATTTTTTAATAAGACAACTCATGTTTTTTGTTCTTTTTTCGTCCAAAAGAGATATAAATAGTTGATACTTATTTTGTATCATGTCTTGTCTTGTCAAACAAATGTCAAAAAAATTTCAGGAATTAAATAATGAAAGCTAATTGTAACGAACAAATTTATACAAATATGCATTAAAATTAATGAAAAAACAGCTAATTTATAAACTCAAATATGCAAAAATTTTGATAAATAACAATTAATTTAAATATTTTCAATGAAGTTCAATAGAATAAACATTCTTTTTTCTGCCACTTTTCAAAAATGTGTTTATTTTATTATGATTATTAAACTGTAATAAACGAAATATTCTTTAGCAACTCATTTATAAGAATTTAGTTTTTAAGGTCATTTAATTTTCGTTCGTTTTGATTGTTTTTATTATTTCGATAATTTGTTTATACTGTCTCTGATATATATAGACTACTATAATGTTCATAATTAAAATCAAGGGCATCGTTATTGTAAACTAATGGGGATTAGTTAAGTAATTTGGGAAAGACATTTCCAATCTTATTCAATATTTCATTAATATAAGTCGAATTGCGATCCGGATATGTGAATTGTAGGTGTAAACTACTTTATAAGCAATAACTACATTTTTTTTTATATTTTCACGGTGCTTTTATATTTACACTGCTGTATACATTATTTTGTTTTAGCAATAAATTAATTATTTCATTTAACCCGGTGCTCGAAACACAATAAAACGAACAAATTCTTTACACCTAATAACGATTCCGTTTATCCAAATACATTCCTATTGGATCGGTTACATTTTTATGCTGTAGCGAGCCAAGAGCTCAGTTTAGCATAAGTTTGTACATTGTAATTGTAAATTATCTTAGACTATATAATTTTTAATGGTAAATAATAAATATATAACCAAATATAACTAGTTTATTAACGTGTTGATTATTGTTGCAGCTTTTTTTTTACTGTAGATTAATTTATTGGTGTCTTTGCCACTACAAAAAAAAAGAAGCACTACATGTCTGTATTACATTTAACCGGAAATTTCTTTAACAACCTAAGTAAACTTTTACAATGAAGTTAACAATATATCTAAAATGAATAAATATTGAACAAAATTGTAACTTTATTTAATATTCCAAGAGACAATAATATGTACAAGTTATCGGTTTCATATAAATTAAAGATGTTTTTCTCTGTTACAATAATTTAACACCAATATTATTAAAATACAGAACATTTTATATAGTAACTATTTCTCATAGTATTTTGATAAATCGTTAAACATGTTTCATAAAATATATTAAATAAACCACCCAACGACGATTCTCTCGCGATGTAACAAAGCGTTTGTCAAAAATATAATGGCAGTGTCGCGCCTGATACTAAATTATAGCAATGACATATATTTAAAATAACATTATTAAAAATATTGCTCTAAAATAATTGAGAAAATATATCTGATTCTTGATTAAGCTTCGTAGATAGTTTATTGTAAACAAAAAAAATCATATCATTTATGACATGAATGTTTTCCCGATAGTTGATAAAATTTGCTAATTATATATATATTCTCTAATATAAATAGTAATATACCTATGTGTTAATAATTAATTTAATATTAATATTCATGACATGTAAAATACATTTTACAATGCACTTTTTTATGATTGCAGCTAATACTTTAAGTTTTGAATAATTATATAGAATTAATCTAATAGAAGCATCTAGAAATGTACATACAAGATATCACTTGTTCAATATAAAAATAATCAATATTGTCTATATATTGCTTGGATAAACATTTTCTTTTTACCATCGTGGAGTTGATAAAAAGAGAAACAATTATAGCCTGAGTAAAAATTAATTAAAAAAAAAAAACTAAATTTTTTGCATAAATTTATACAATTTTTTTTTTCAATGTTATTCATAATAATTTATAAGTTTTTACTACATTTGTTTTATAGGATCAATCATGAAGATTTGTTAATATTAGATTATAGCAAATTGGATAGATAAAAAAACTCAATATTTTTTTTCAGAATACAAGAGAGGAATCTCTGCAATCCCTGCTAATATGCTTCTCATTTTTTTTTTGTGTTTAATCCTAAGAATTCGTAAGGCTAAGTAAGGTAGGAATAAACATATTGATGTCCACCTTGTAAATAATTCTCATTTATTATTTAGGTAAATATACAGAATATTATGAATGTATTGTTTTATTTTAATCACTCTTATTTCCCGCTACTTATTTGCTGATGCACAAGTTGCAAACAAATTAGTAAGTTGATAAATAAAATATATATAGGTACATCAGCAACTTATTATTATGCTTCGATATTTGAAATTATAGTGAGAAGTAGAAAAAAAAACTTTAAAAAAAACTAGGTTTTTGTTAAAATAGTCATTTCTGATTAGAATGAAAAGAGATATCTAATTGTTTTTACAAATATACATGGCTCATGGGGTACAATCTCTTAAGGATGGTTACTTTCTCTAGAATTCTCTAGAAAGATTTTATTAACGTCTAGTGTAAAACTGCGTAAACCTTATTTCAGGCTAAAATTAAACTTTGCTATCAGCTTGATCTGAAAGTCTAAATAAAAAAATTATATATAGCGCGGGTAACCCTTGGGTAGAAGTTAGCTGTTTAATTTCGTCCTCTACTTCTTGCATCTATTTTCTTTTGTATTCTAGCTATATTTTTTCATTGCCTCAAAACTCTGTTAAAAAAGTTTTCTATGAATGAAATACAGCTAAATCGATTTATCGTTCTCGAAACCACCTACACATTAAGTTTCACGGAAATCGCCGGCGCCGTTTCCGAGATTCTGAATATATAACAATATACAAGAATTGATCGTTTAAAGGTATTAGATAAAAAAAAAAACTTTCAATAACAGATACATTGCCACATTTATAAAATTCAATTAGTTGTCACGTAAAACGGCAGATTTCTATCATTTTATTGATATGAAGGTTTCGATCGTACACTAACCATATTAATACCACAATGCATTTATAAGTAGCAATTTTCCAAGAAAATGGTTCAACTCTATATGAGAACTCGTTACAAACAAACAATTGATGAGTCATTAAATGCGGGAAGGGGAAACACACATAGGCACTTTATTACTTCGACTACTGTAAGCAAATAATAATGTTCTAAAAATAGCATCGCCTGAATTTCTGGTCTTGAATATGGTAAAAACGGCAGCGGTTTAGTGATTTTTCACGTTTGAAAGTTATATAGAGATGTCACGATGCGTCCGAGGATAATACGACAAAGAGCGATTTATACATCTAGGACTAACTACTAATCACGGCGCCGAGGTCGAACTGTCAACTTCGATCCCAAACACGCGACGCGGCCACCCTCGGCCACATCTCAAGTCTAGGTTAGATCAGCTGCAGGCCGGAAACAGACTCTATGCACGTTCTATACAGTGAAACCGCATTCACTAATTCTCTTTACACACCACATTGCACTCCACTCACGTGCACACTCACACGGTACGCAAACAGGTTCTGTGAGGGACCTCTTTCTCTATTTTGGATAGTTAGCCTTAGCCAAAATTGTTAGACTCGGAACATATGTGCACCTTCCTGCGACACATATGAAGTAATGCATATGTGTCTCACTAAAGTATAGGTTAGCTTAGCTCACGTAATTAGTTTAGACCGTTTTTGTTGCATTCTAAGCAACAAATCTAAGCTGTGGTTCGACGACTCTGGAACTTTTGACCTTGTTGCTATTCGAGTAAGACTTAACATGCTTGCCATAAAAGCCCGGTGAAGCGGTGAAAGCCCGTCAAGCCAACAGCGGATTGTCAGTTCAAAAAGAAATCGGAGGATAATTATATTTTGAACATCAGAACGAATACGAAGAGAGATAAATGGAAAATATGAAAGACCGCGACCTAATCTTTATATGAGACTGTATGATAATTGATAATATATAAAAAAAAATATCTAAATTTATAAAAATCCAATGTCATAATGTTTATCCAGGATGAACTCCGAAAACTACTCAACGGATATTTATGTATAATTTGGTCTAACTTTAAAGATAAGCTAATTTATATTATGATTAAAGGCATCAATATTTTTTAATTACAAATTAAAAAATTGTCAATGTTGATTATTGCTATTAATTATAAATTTCAGCAGTCTCGAACAGATGGCGCTTTACATTACTTTAATGAAATAAAATTGTAGGTAGACTCTTATAGATACCTCATAGATGGCGCTACGTTTTGATTTTGAATTTCTTTTTCAACCCCAGTTTATTTTATAGTGCACGTATTCTGTGAATCTATTTAGTACGTCACCTCGCTGTTTCTGTATCATTTTTTAAGGCAGACTCATTTTTTATAATTATGACCATATTCTTTTTCATAATTTTAATTCAACATGTAATAACTGAGCCACAGTAACGAGTGGCTGGGTCAGCTACATATATGATTATATTGAGTCAGTTTAGTTCTTGTGTTTATGAATATAGATACATTTATTTAGACCCAAATAGCATTTTATATGAGGGCAGTATGAATATAACATTAATCATAAAAAAGTGGGTATCAACAAGCGTATATACAAGACTCAGCAGTAAATACTTATTAGTTTAAACGCTACGAGGTCAGACTATTTTCGTCCTACGCCTTAGCCTAAGAAATATATTGTTGATTATTATTTCAGTCGGGCAAAGCTCAAAACAACTGTGTTGATTCCACCGCGGCCGATAACTAATGTTTTTTTAATCACTTCAAGTACGCGTACGCGGAAATACAGAGTTATTTTTAAAAGCGAATAATATGAATTACGCAAACTTTCAGTCTTGACTGTGAACTGTAATGAGTGTAAAATGTGTTGGTACAAATTATTAATTTGGTGTATTTTTTACTACTTAACCCTTCTATTGTTAGTCAGTTCCGGGCCTGGTAAGTAGAGGGCACAATTGCTTTGTTATTATCAGCGCCAATTATATTTCAAATATTTAAAGAATTAAAATATTGTTTTACAATTTGTTTAAATAAAACAAACGCCATTATAGTTTATTTATATACAATATAATATTTAATATCATAACCTCAGGGCTCAGTGTAATGAATTGATTGATTAATTTTAGCACTACGTGAAGATTTAACTGCAAAATATATAACAATTTTTCGTATATTATATATTACCAATATTATTATTTTTAATGATAAACCATTTTTGAAAATGTAAATTTAAGTTAATAATAATTTTTAACTTAATAATTTAACTTAATAATTTTGGATGCTTCAAAGATAATGGCAGGCGCTTGCACATCAGTTCACTATATACTATGTATCCTTAGCTCGCGACTTCGCAGGCGTTAATATAGATTTGGAAAACAAAGACAATTCATGTTACTCACTGATAATGTATCTCTATACATAAAATAACTTTTAAAATCATATAAATTTCTTTTTATTTACACACAAAAAGTCAAACCATTTCTCTTTATAAAATTAATATAGACAACTTAAGAAATGGTAGTAGTCCGGTGAAGGTGTGAAGGAAAAACTTAAAAAAATACTGCAATTAAATTTAAGTACATGTTAAAGTACGGTCGATAATGTAATTTTTTTTATTTGTTTTCAGTTCCTGATATCGATATTAAGAATATAAATCAAACTGTAAGTTATTCGGATTAATCAGTTCTTAGTTTCATTATATCTCTAATTTGTCGGAATATAAAGCACAAAAAAATTAATCGTCTCTCCTTTATAACAAATGGTTTTTTTATCTCATTTCAGTCTACCACTATAAATCAACAGCAAATTGAAAGCGCGGCTGATTGTCATGAAATATGTGGTTGTGACAGGTTAGAAAAAAAACAAAAGAGATGTAGTTTCTCGTTTTATTTTTTGACTCTTTGGAAGTAATCATTTAAAAAGTATAAGTGAAAATTTTCTTTTTCCAGAGCCTATATTTTCAATGACACCACTAACGAATGCGAGTTAAATACAGAATACATATTGAAGACTGTTTTAATGCAAATAAGTGAGGAAAAAAGCGGGTATAAATATGAAGGTATGTTGTTTAATTATAATGTATTAGAACCAGGTATGTATGAACAGGTATTTCAAATATATGTCGAAGATCATATGAAGCCTTTGCTAAAGGGCTCCTCTTAGCGTTCTAATTTACATTGATTCTTTATAATTAATAACAGGCATATAATATAGATGGTATCATATAAAATTTTGTTTAATATTTTTGAGAGATTGCACTATTGAACTTAATTACTTTTGTTGGCGTTTTATTAATTTTCAAATTTGAGCTTAATTTTTCATTTCTTTACTCCCATCCCATTAATATACGGATTAATTTACAATCATTACCCACATGATTGGAAAAAGCTATTTGTAGTTAATAACAAACTCAAGGCAAATTGTTGCAAGATTTAACAGACTCAAATTTCTTCTACAGATCACGACATTGCAAATGACGATGGAATGGCCAGTAAGTTTAAAATTTACATATACTTCAACTTCCTTTTCATATTCAATTTGTCACGTTTCTATGTTTTCTTCATCATAAATCAGGACAATAAGAATTGACGCTCTAAAATCTAGAACAAAATAATACAACCAATAGAAAGAGTTGTTGTATGTTTATGCATAAAATCTTTTTATTCATGAATATAAGTTATAGAACGGCAAAATTAGCCACTTCCAACTGTATAAGCCATAAAGTTGGCCGATTAATTACTTTTTTTGACATTATTGATAAAGGCAATCCTGACTGTAAATTGTGTAGAGAATTATATGATAGGTTGTTTTAAATTTTATAATTATTACCTGTTAATTATATTCAATTTTATAGAAACAATTCGATTGGAAGCTCAAAAGGTCTTCAAAGGAATTATCATTTCGGTTATAATATTTATGGCATGCGCAAGTCTCTGCGCTGTCGGCGCTTGCGTTTACTGCTGTCATATAAATTACAGGTAAGTTCTCTCCCACTATAATTAATCTATCTAAATATTCAGCCTCACGTCTGCGTTGTATATTTATCGTTATATAATGGCTTTCAATCATACATGAACAGAAGGACAGATTCTAATCAGATTTAGAGTAGAATTCGACTAAATCTTTGATTTTCTTAAATTCCCTTGACGGAACGAGCGAATAATAGCTAAAATTTATGACTATGTCCATGTCAGTTAAATATGTTTCAAAATATGTATAACACTGCATAATTTAGAATTCATTGGTTGTCAAACTCAAAATGAAAAATAATTTATTCAATTCAGGCCCTAAGAAGACGCTTAAGTATTTCCCAACTACCATGTTTCGGAAAATAACCCAGAACATAGAGAAGAACCATCAAGAAACTCGATTTCCTTCCTTCGATTTCGATCCTTTCCTGATACATGTTTCTACAAACATGAGAGTTACATTCGTATATGATGGATGCAAAGAGAAGGTCATTTCCAGACGTGACCATCGTTCACATATGATCCACCCATATAATAGCCATTAGAAATTAAAACCCGCTTGACATGGTGCTTAAACTCACTATCCGAAAAATCGGTAATGTGCTTTGGGACTTTGTTATAGAACCTAACACTATTACTTAAAAACTGTCACTTAGCCTGAAATATGTTATGAACCAATTTAACATTGTTTTTAGTATTTAAATTGTCAGTTTTTTTACTAAATACAGTTCATCTAGGTTTTTGGGATTATATTTGAGTTTTAATAGGATTACAGGCGACCACCGCATTCATATGAAGAGAACTGCTTATACTAACATGTTTCAATAGTTAACACGAAACAGAATGAGTTTAATTCATATATTAAATAGTATTTTGAATTATTTACAGTGACCGTAAATTAAAGAAGGACGTGAAAGCTTTAGCTAAAAAATTAAAAAGAAATTATAACACTAAGAAATCCGTGCGTAAGACTCCATTGGAACCGATCGAGGAAAGTTGCAACGTCGTAGTTGGAAACGCCGGATTGTATGTCGTTTAAATATGTAATATATGTCTTTTAATTAATTAATTTTTTTTATTCCTATTACTGGTTCCCACGTGACGAAAATGACACCAAATGAAACCAAAATTCCCTTTGGAGTACGAAAATGTAATTATAAAAGAATTCAACCAAATAACTCGACGGCAATCTCTCCATTCTATTAAGTTTATAAAATTACTCTGCTATTTTTTGTCTCTGCCTAATTTCTATGGGAATTGTCTAATAAAATTATTATTTTGCAGTATCATTATTTTAAATTTCTTCTTTCATACAAACCTTGCTCTACTTATATGATCCTGAATACGGAACAACTTATTTCTCTCTTTTTCATTCTAAGGTTCATAAATACAGCGGTGGCTAGGCAATCCGAATGAGATCTCTAATTATTTCATTGGTAATAATATCACATTTACCTTATTGCTTAAAAAAAGTACAAAAAACGCAAAAAGACTTTTGACAGCGGTGGGATTCGAACCCACGCCCTTTCGGACTGGTGCCTAAAACCAGCGCCTTAGACCACTCGGCCACGCTGCCCATGCTCTAACTCTGTGAAATTATGAAACTGCATTTTATACATATATTATTCACATAATAATTATGTAAATTTTATTTATAACTCTATTATGAATTCTTGTGTCAAATGTCAAAGCTCCGTTATCACTTAGATTATCCATTACATTACATTATTTTGTGTAAATATATTTGTACCATATCTATATACAACATATCTATTTGATTAATATTATTTTATTGTATTTCATCATATCATTATTATTATATTTTAATATTTATTATTAATACAGTGGTAAACTTAAAAACAAATTAAACATGAACATTGAAGCTTATTTCATAATATCCAAATACAATTTAAAATTTAAAATTGTTGGTTAATTTGGATTATACACATAATCTTTTAAAACACTGGTTGTTAATCCATTTTTTTTTTTCGTTTTATATATAACAATCTGAAAAAGATAAATAAACAAACACGATAAAGTTTTTAAATAAGTACATATGTTGTTAAATTAAATGAAAAGCAGTACCTACTTATAAAGAATATTTTATACATGTATTTAGGAAAATATATGCAAAAAACAGACAAAACTACGTCAAATGTATAAATCTACTATGATAAGCTGATTCATAGTTACTATCAAATTCAGTTTGTTAACAGTTTTATTTCACTGATTTAAAGCGTGTTCCTATTTTTTTTAATTTAGAATTTTTTATATACTTCATCATAGATAAATTACCTGACAACAAAAAATATTTTACTCGTCATGCACTATACATGCGCTGTCAGTGCATCCGCCAATAAAAATAAATCAGACAAGTCTACGTAGAATTTAGCACCACCTAGCGGTAAAAACGTGCTTCGAGTTTCTTATGAAATCTAACAAACTTGAGTTCATCAACCACAATAACTATTACATGCATAGACTAACCGTTAACTCATTCAAGCGTCCGTCAAAAATACTGAATAAGAAAGAAGAGTCATAAGAATAAAGTCATAAATCATAGACTCGTGTATGAATTGTATCGATGATTTATGTCTATCCTATATACAACTTTTTTTAATAATTTATATTTTTAAGGACATCTATCTTCTATCTATACCGGTGTTTCGCAACGTGGGACAAACGCCCCACAGGGGGCAATTTAAAAATCAACACGACTATAACCCTTTCGCTTTGGGTTATTTAAATGCAATACTATATATCGATGACAAATTTAACAAAAAAGGGAGAATCATAAAGAAAATATTGTTAATAATTATAATTATCAGGTATAATTTCGTTTGACGTTACCAAAACATCAACTGGGTAATTAGAGTCGTCAAGTAAGTTTTTCTTTATGAGTTTTGAAATTTTACTTACGATGTTTTGATAACAATTTCATAGTGATCTCTTCCTAAAACTTATCATTTATGTTTCGTACGGGAACAAAACAATTTTTAATGGTTAAAATTATGTATTTCAACAAAAATTTAGAAATTATAAGGTGGAGCATGGCCTAAAAAGTTTGGTAAACGCTGATCTATACATATAATAGGAATGGAAATCGGACGTGTCTATACTTTTGGATTTTTGTGAAAAGAATTGATGGAGCTGTCTTGAACTAAGTAATAAAATACATTTAAATCATTTTTAGAAATGTCCGTTTTTTTTTACAAAAGTGACTGCACTATGCCTGATGGTAAGCATAGTACAATCCAAAAACAGTGGCGACCACCGAGAGACAGATCATCCATCGTCGGTCGCCGCTGTCATGCCGGTAATAATGACGAAAGTCACCCGGTACTGGATATGCACAGGCTGATCCCGAAACGCGATGCGCAAAAGCGAGTCACTATGACGAGCTTTTTCGCTATGTACATGGTGATTGCAACCCAGTCGGGCTGTAAAACCCTACCACCCCGCTATCGCCATTACCTCGTTCGTTGATCAGCAGGGTGCATCACGTGTAGGTGAGGTTGGCTTGGGTGTCTCAAGTCTTAAGATGTTACTCGACACCCCTTACACCCCAAAAAACACCCCTTATCCGTTTCTTTGAACACACATCACTAATCAAGCAACTACGTTTACTATAAAATTACAAAACACTAGCTGACCCGTGACCACTTCGTTGTGTGGTAATAGGTACTATCAAGATCTACAACTGTTCTCTATTGTAGTCCGGTGAAGCTGTGAAGACCTTGCCAGGTCAATAGCGTAGTCAGTTCGAAAAAAAAAAAAAAAAACTTTTCTCTAGAACTCAATCACCGTTAAGACAGCGTTCGTAAGAAACCTTTTCGTTCGACCGTTTTTCTCCGACTTACTTTGCTTATCCGACTACCACAAAAAAGTGTTTTCATGTTTCGGGTTAATATATAGTTTGTGTCACTTTGAAATAACGTGGCTTTCTATTGGTATAAGTATTTTCAAAATCGATTTAATAGATCCAGATATTAACCCCTATAACCTCACAAACTCGCAAACTTAACCTTCTTATAATGTTAGTATGAGTAAGATTTAATCTTGGTTTCATTAAAATCGGATCACTCTATCAAAATTTATTGTAACTTAAGTACGAGAGAAAAGTATATTTAGTATGAAACCTTTTTAAAATAAGTATTTAATGCGTATTTAACTTTGTTGTAATAACACCGCTAAAGTTTATATAACAAACACTCTCTTTTTTAATGCCACGTGTTTTCTTCTTCCTAATTCTATTTATTGAAGCCGAAAACTTGTCGTTAGTCATTGTAGTTATATAGTATACCTATAGACTATGTCCAATCACAATTAAGAAATATTTAACGATACGTCATCTGTTAAAATTGATCAATCCCTTTACTATACAGTGGACCAAAGAATACACAAGATACACTCAAAAACCGTAAATGGCTAGACAAAATATAAATCTCCCGAAAAAAAAAAGAAGTCACAAGAACGTCGCCACAAATTTTTAAAATACTTATGAAAACAAGGATTCATTCTTCAGACAAAGAACGCTAAAAATATACATGGGTAATTTTTTTTTCATTCTTATGAGAGGAAGTCCGAAGAAATATGTTGTCCAATAAATCCTGTTAATATAATCACATCCTTTAAAAATATTAGATATTAATTTTTATCAATTAACTTGCTTTGAAACTTCAAATCAATAGGGTTCATAAATCAAATATAAAAATTCATATAATACAAATTGACTTAAGACGAATTTTATTATTATCTTTATCGAATTAACAACGTCGTATAAAGTTTTCTGTTTTACAAAACAAAATAATGATAACCAAAAGGAGTGAACTGCGTGGGTATATTTTAAGACCAGGGAGACTCAGTTCAGTAGAGCATAATACATATCGTATCCATATCATTACATAGTATAAAACAAAGTTCCCTACAGCATCTATAAAGTAATTCATGAGGAAGGTTTAGGTATATAATTTGTCAAGATTTTTTTTATTATTATCACAGCGGGATAACATCTGCCGGCCCCGCTAATGTAATATATAGTGTATGGCTGATAATAAGTTAGTAAGTTTATCACCTAAATTATTATTTTCAAACCACAATCGTTGTTAACAATTTTATTAACATAAGTATCTTTCTGTAAAGTATAATAAAATACCTACATTAGAAATGATTATTTCAATTCCTTTTATGAATTTAAAGAATTGTTTACACCGTCTAAACTGCTGAGTTTAGTTCGAATTTCCATTATTCATATTTTTATTTTTAGCAATACAAAATATTTAAGCACATATATAACGTGGTTTTAAATGGCCTACAGTCATCGTGAATCTTTTTGGCCGCTCGGAATATTGTGGAGAGTTTAATACAAAACAAAGGTTAAATATTATAGGAATTTAAAAATGACATTTGTTTACCCTTATACAATAGACAGTATAATGGAATTTGTGTTCAGCGAAACTGTGTTCAGACCGGGCAAAAGACTGGCAAGAACTGTTCCCACATTCTCTGTATAATGGGTAACTCAAAAGTGGGGGGGGGGGTAACTATAGGTACAAAGTGTTAAATGTAACGTAACTTAAAAAGAAGCGAATTCATTTTTTTAGTTAATGAATATGACTCTGTTACCGAACGTTTGCAACTTTGCGTACGTTACGAACTGTTTCAAGTCAATCGGCTTTAAAAATGGTGCGTGTACCTATTAATTAATCAGTATAAATATTAAAGAGTTCAGTCAACGGCGTTTCTCGATTCTGTACTCTGTAATTAATTGATGTGAGATTATATACACTCGAAATGATTTTATGCTACAAGTTAAACATACAGAGTACTGCAAAAAATTTGACTATAAAAATATGAATGTACTTTTGTAGCCAATTACAATTTATTAATGCCCACAGACGCTGTTGACGCAAACGTTGTTGACTGGCAAGTTATAGGTTAATAATAAACATCTCAGTTCTAATTATGAAACTTGAACGAGAGACCAAAGACCAAACTATATTGGAATCCAGCAAAAAGTATACTCTGACTTCGCTGCACACTAAATCTTGATTCTGACAAGCACCGTTAACACACCTTCCCAAACTTAAAACAATTTACGAATTTTTTGAATCTGGTTACAACTACAGTACTACAGTTAGAACGCGTAAGATCACTCGCTGCGACGCGTGGAACCGGATTTAAAAAATTCGTACCACTTACAATTTTCATTTTTCCACTTCAAAATTTTGCACGTATGTTTAAAAATATTTAACAAAGACGTATCGATAAAAGATGGAAAAAATAGGTCCAAGTTTAAAAAAAAAACGAATTTGATTATATCAATGCACTATATTGAAAAAAAAAACGAACAATGTGCTATCGTTTTTTTTAAAGCTTGTACGCTTATACACAAAGTGCAAAGGGAACATTTTATCTTCGAAACTTTTACAGTTAGTCTTTAAAAGAAAAGTGTTTTTTACAGAGTACGGTACTTTAAAAATCATATCTCGAAATGTTTAAGATTCACATTGAAAAAAAATTACGTGTCGATTATTTTCGCTCAGAAAAGAAGAAAAAAAAAATTTCAACAAAAAAAAATTGACTCTAAATTTCCCGTGAAATGACCCCTATGCATTTACCCCGGCACTTTCAAATGTGAGCCTTTTTCTTCATCTTAAATGTATTACCATCTACCGCTACATAGGTACATATAATTAGGTTCACTTTAATAGATAAAAAACAAATTCCACGCTTGCTCATTAAATATGTAAATGAATTGGCACCAACATCTCTGTGTTTCTAAATTACTCTGTATACCTATATGCCAATCAATGAAGTCTTAAAAGATTTAAATAGACATCTACTTAACTTACATGTACTTAGTGACATGATAATACGTTATAAATATTTGAAGGAAAAAAAATTAGATCAACGTAACGTTGACAGAGAAAGTTGAATCTCTAAACACTACTGTAATATCAAAGCTAAAATAACTTGCTTAAGTTATAAGGAGCAATTAATAACTGTAAACAAATAGGTCTATGATTACTACCAACAGTTTAAAATTGGACGAGATTTTAAATGATATAAAGGAGGATCACAAAGCTGTCTTAAATAATTGCGGTATTAAAATGCAGGCGATTTTGCCGGTAAGACCTTGCATTTGCTAAAACAAATAGGACTAGCTAAATTGCTCTTCAAAGTTAATGTAATTTGCAATCCCGTAAAAAGATTAGTGTCATGACTGTATCTAATATTAATGCAGTTTTGGAACACGGTCACTTTACTATTTCACTTGCAATCAATTAAGGCTTTCCGTTGCTTTAAACAAATACTTATGAGATGGGTCGCTATTGGAACTAATTAAATTGCACTTCACAGATGGTTGAGGTTACGATATTCTTGTTTTAAACATTCGCCTGAAAATTTGGTAAAATAACAACAATAGTTCTGATGTCTAGAGGAAAATGATTGCTAGCGGTATTATTATCTACAATATTGTAAGGTTTTATATACGTTCTTACATAACCACGGCCATCATTGCATTGCGCTTCCTGACGACGCTCGTAGGAATCGTTTTCATAATTCACGGTCTTGAACATGGTATAAGTTGTGTTGAAAAACAGACATAGGTTAAATAATATATTTCAAATTTTTGTAAAGCGTTTGATAACTATGATAAAAGGTACCTGTTTAACATAAATAATAAAAAAAAAAAAACAAACTAGATTTGGGTTGAACATGAACTTGCCTTTTAGAAAATGAAAAAAGAGGCATCATTTTGGGTTAGATAGTATGTCTAAAATATTCTGAATCTCTTATATTATGATAGCTTTTATCCCTTCGTGAATTAAAATTAATTTCTTCGAGGCTAACATTCACAGCTGAAACTTATAAAGCACCTCAATATCTTCTTAACTGGGATGTGATTAATCACATTGCATCAGAAGTTGGATGAGCTCACGCAACAGAGGTCAAGCTAACTGAAGTCTGTTAGGACAGCAGTAGACACATTTGAGAATTATCTATAAAAAACCGCCATGGAAATAGTCTTTTCAAAAATTACCTTAGTCCTAAGCCTTCCTACGCTTGTAATCTAAATTCATCCGACAACTTACACTGTGCACCTTGTAAATATTCTCTTCCATTCCATTTCCAAATATCACAGGGATCGTCGACGACTGAGATGCAAGAGGAGCATGCCAAAGGGCAGCTTTTAAAGTTTTCAAATGAACTGAATATTATATTGTCACTCAATATTGACCAGCAGCATGATTGGTAAAATTATTCATCTATCCGAAATACTCGTAAAATCAGCGCGAAATAATCTCGAACCTATTCTTATAATAAAAATAAAAAGCCTCATCGATTATTCATGAAACATTAAAAGGTTATTAACATTTCATTATCAATCTATCTCGATCATCTTCAGCAATTAATTGAAATATCTGATTTATGGTATCCATAAAGCATCTGGACATTTATAAAAATCTACTCCATTATTTTATCTATTTACAAGTCAAAACAAAATGGAATGCAGACTTTGTATAATTAATTATTTATTGTTTTTTTTTTTTTTTTAAACGGTAGCATTGGCATGTCTTATTTGGGATTCGTATATATGCAGTCTGACAAAGTGCTATAGACAAAACACTAATTAAAAATTTCAGATTTTTAAACAATTTTTTTTTAAATATCTCAGACTACGGTTGGCAACAATATTTTAATTAATTCTACATTTTTCTTTTACGATACCTACAGAATTAAAAACTTTATTTTAATGTTAAGCCGTCATATGTGGGCTACTGGAATACACCAGATTCGTCAGATCATCAATTGAAATGCTCTAGTCGGTATGTGTCTTCGAGACTACCCAAGCTCCTCCGAGTCTCTAAGTGTTCCATGCAGGATTTCTCTCCACGTAAAAAAGAGTAACCAGACTCGATCTTGGGTCTTCTACTTATCCGATTGCAGGCTTATTCATCGTATCCTTCACACAAGGCGTTCTGTAAAATGCCATACTTTATTGGGCTTTGTTGATGTTTTTTTTTTTTTTTTATCAAAGGAGGTAAACGAACTGGTGGTTCACGTGATGTAAGTGATCACCACCGTCCATAGACACTAGCGACATCAGGGACGTCGCACGTGCGTTGCCAGCCTGTATATGGGAGAAGGGGGAAGGAAAGGAAAGGGAAAGAAGGAAAGAGGAAGGGACGTGGGTCTCCGGCTCTCTCACTGACCAAACGAAACACAACAATGCAAGCACTGTTATTTCACGTCGGTTATCTGTGAGAGGGGTGGTACTACCCCGGAGAAGCCGACCCATTCATGCTGAAACCAAAAATAGCTTCAGGGGGGCTCTACCACCTACAAGATGATGAAGATGTTTTCTTTAGCATAACGCAAATTTGATTTATCCATCAGGAACTGTACCTCTTTTTTAATTGAATGGAACCCTATGATCCTATGGCATTATGTGTATCTTTGACAATCATCTTTATTTCTAGACTGTTTCGTAGATGGTAATACTTCGTAGAAGCTATTACTAGCTTCAGCATGAATGGGTCGGCTCGTTCAGGGTAGTACCACCCGACCCATAGAAAAACGACTTGAAGTAACAGTGCTTGCATTGTTGCGTTTCGTTCGGTCAGTGAGAGCGCTGGAGGACCACCTCTCCTCTTCTCTTCCTCCCCCCCCCCCCCCCCCCCCCCCCCCCCCCCCCCCCCCCC
>JACEII010000057.1:10525-27510 GCA_014332785.1 Antheraea mylitta | reverse complement strand
GGGGGGGGGGGGGGGGGGGGGGGGGGGGGTGGCTTCGGGAGCTGTTCGACCGGTGCTTGGCGGTCGGTCAGTTCCTGAAGCCCCGGAAGTTCGGGCGGCTCTGCCTGATCGCCAAGGCGGGCCGCCCTCCGGACTGCGCATCCGGGTATCGGCCCCTCGTCCTGCTGGACGACGTCGGTAAGGTTCTGGAGAGAGTCGTTTCTTTCCGAATCGTCCAGCACCTGGAAGGAGTGGGGCCGAATTTGTCGGACGCGCAGTTCGGCTTCCGGGCAGCGCGTTCTACCATAGACGCCCTTTGCCTCCTCAAGTCGCTGTCCGCGGAGGCGACCTCCCAGGGGGAAAGGGTGCTGGCGGTCTCCTTGGACATCGCCAACGCCTTCAACAGCCTGCCGCACGGGGTCATACGGGAGGCACTCCGATATTTTGGAGTGCCCCCGTATTTGCGGCGGCTGGTGGAGGCGTACCTGGAAGGCAGGGAAGTCGCCTACGTGGACGGCGATGGGCGAATGATCCGGCAGGCGACAAAAAGAGGAATTCCACAGGGGTCGGTTCTGGGGCCGCTCTTGTGGAACATGGGCTACGACTGGGTGCTCCACGGCGTGCTCCCATATGGAGCGCGTCTAATCTGTTACGCGGATGACACCCTAGTCGTAGCCCAGGGGGAAGAATGGAGGGAGGTGGAGCGCCTGGCCACGATGGCCACAACTCTCGTGGTCAGGCGCATAAGGAGGTTGGACCTCAGGGTTGCCCTCGAGAAAACCGAGGCCATACTTTTTCATGGGCCTCGGCGGGGGCCACCACCTGGGGCCCACATAATGGTGGAGGGCGTCCGGATCAGGGTGGGGGCCCAAATGAAATATTTGGGCCTCACCCTGGACGGGCGCTGGCGTTTCGAGCCCCATTTTGCGGGGCTCGGACCGCGAATTGCTGGAGCGGCGGCGGCACTCGGCCTGTTGCTCCCTAATGTAGGGGGGCCGGGTGCCGGGTGCCGTCGACTCTATATGGGAGTCGTGCGGGCGATGGCAGCCTACGGGGCACCGGTGTGGGCTGACACCCTCGGTGTCGATAACGTGCGCGCGCTGCCGCCAACGGAGGACCGGCAGGAGGAGGCGGCGCTTTGCCCAACTCCTCCTGCCACTGGAGCCGGACCTGAGGAGATGGGCGGGGGAGGCTCATCTCCTCATTGCACAGGTCCGGCGGACGAGGGGAGGCAGCTGGTGTGTACCCAGTCTGCCCCTCTATAGGTAGGAGCCTGGCGGCCACCTTCCGCCGGGCGGACCGTTGGGGCGGCTCTACAAGGTTGAGTAGCAAGTACGATCCCTTGCCGTCCCAACGATTACGGTCTGACGGTACACCGTGGGGTTTTAGTACGTGCGATCCGGACATAACCCACCTTCTCCCCGAGAGGGTGGGTATCCATAAGGGATTTCCCCACGTTAAAAAAAAAAAACAAAAGAAAAAGTACTTAGGGTCATCGATTCTAGGTTAATGAAACCAGTGTTGCCGTTAAAAGTCTCCAGACGTCAATAAAAAAAGTCTAGATTTTGACAAAATACATGAAAAAACCCGCCAGAAGTTGCTAATTTTTCATAATATTTCAGAAAATACAATACTGCGAACATTCTACTGTGATAAAACGAGCAAAAAGCTTTAATGGGATCAGTTCTAAACCAGTTTTAGCCACATTATAACTCTTCTTGATGTTTCCATTCTTGTCTATATATTGTATTGTACTTTTGATCATGTTTTCTTTTTTAAAGGGATTTCCATTCGCACAAATAGATTTTGATATCAAAATCTAAAATTTAACAAAGGAACTAAGAAAGACAGCATTGTTTTGCAAAATCGTAACATAGTACCTGATTTTTATTCTTCTTGGCGGTAGTAGAAAAAATTAAAGTGAAAGACAAAACGATATCTGATATATCATTTGATAGCGTGAGTACCTCCCAACCGATTAAACCCCGATATCGAACGTCATTCTGGTAGGGCAATTCCAAATATAACAATTCATGTTCTTGCCCGTAATTACACTTAAATTAGTACCAACATATTTATGTATTTCCAATATTCAGATAGTCGCTAGAATTCGCTAATTTTTTTTAAATCACTAGATTGAAAAAGTTGTTAAACACATCCAAAATCCCCTAGATCTAGCGACAAAATCGCTAAAACGGCAACAATAAATGAAACATCGGGTGACTAGACATGAAAGTAAATGCAATAAAGATTTGTTGGCAATAGAATAAAAAAAAACATAACTATTACTGGTGAAATGAATAACCTTATTGTTTTTGAAATACCGTTCATGAGTCTCGAGGGTAGATAAGTTGTATTTATAATAAGATGATAATATTCATTTCAACCGTTAATTGCTTCCAGATCTGAACAGTTTTACTTCTTTTTGGTTTTTAGTTCTCTCAATGTCTAAACGTTCGTTTGCTATCAAATAAATATTATAAATTATCATAAAACATCATCAGAATATTTGTCCATGTGGACACGTTTTTAATAGTGGTCTACAGGCTTACTTAGTTTATTATTATGAAAATATTTAGTTAGCTCGCAATTACTGAGAAGACACTATCTTATTAAACTAATAAAGTTCTGTTATTAAATGTTAGTACTCAAGTTATTAAGTCACACATTGATTTGAAAATAAAATACAAAGATTAACAGATACAGGGTGGGCCATTGACTAGTTTACATTTAAATTTGATTTCCCGCGCAAACCCAAGCAGTGTGGGGTGCGAGGAGGGGTCAAACGGCTAGCTCGTTTCTCGGAAATTTAGTCGCCATGGATCGGTTCACAGGCCCGCAGCGCGCTTTTTGCGTTAAGCAGTTTTATTTAAACAATGGTTCGCTCATTATTGTAAGGCGCTTGTTTCGGGTTGAGTACGACTTACACGACTTAAATCAGTGTCCGAGTACAGTTTTAATAAAGAAATGGGTTAAGAAGTTCGAAGAGACGGGATCGACACTAAATGTGAAGCAAGCCGGTGCCGCGCGGACTTGTAGAAGTGAAGAGAATGTGCTCAGAGTTTCGGCTTCAGTTCGACAAAATCCTGATTTATCGACGCGCAAACGTTCAGCTGAATTAGGAATATCACGCACATCCTTACGCCGTATTTTGAAATCAGATTTGAAATTACACCCATACAAGATACAGTTGGTGCAGAAGTTAAAACCTAATGATTTTAATTTACGCAAACTTTATGCGGAAACAATGTTAGAGCACTTCAGTAACTTCGACAACATCTTGTTTTCTGACGAAGCCCACTTCCACCTCAACGGGCACGTTAATAAACAAAACTGCAGATATTGGAGCAGCGAAAATCCCAAAACTAAGCATCAAAAGCCCCTGCACTCGCCTAAGGTGACTGTATGGGCAGCAATTTCATCTAAAGGAATCATTGGTCCTTACTTCTTTGAGGATTTTTACGGCCGTACGATCACTGTCAACTCTACTGAGTATGTGAAAATGTTACGACTGTTTCTGTCCCCTCAGCTACAGGAATTTGCTGGCTACAATCGGAGAACGTGGTTTCAGCAAGACGGAGCCACTTGCCACACTTCTAATGAGTCCCTGCCGGTCGTTAAGGAGATGTTCCCAGAAAAACTGATTTCGCGGAGAGGCGATATCCTGTGGCCACCCAGGAGCCCTGATTTGTCGCCAGCAGATTTCCTTTTATGGGGATATCTGAAGCATCGTGTGTACATCCATAAGCCAAGGACACTGCTTGAATTAAAAGCAAAGATTAGAGAAGAGATGTCAGCAATCTCACGGTCTTTGTGCAGAAGAGTATTGGGGAATTTCCGTTCTCGTTTAGAAGAATGCCGAAGTCAGGACGGTCGTCATTTAACCGATATT
This sequence comes from Antheraea mylitta, assembly GCA_014332785.1. Classification (NCBI taxonomy): domain Eukaryota; kingdom Metazoa; phylum Arthropoda; class Insecta; order Lepidoptera; family Saturniidae; genus Antheraea; species Antheraea mylitta. The sequence continues at coordinate 23,639 of JACEII010000057.1, read as the reverse complement.
ATTTTTAAAAAATAAATTCCCGTCCACTGGCTGTCTCATAGGTAAATATTTTTTGAAATAAGTCTTATAGTTTTTTTTCTGTAATTTTTTTAAATGTTAACTAATCACTGGCCCACCCTGTATTACCTAAAGAGATATTATGTTATGCGTATCTGGCCACTGAAAACTGAAATCCCGAACATATAATTTCTAGGGATGTTCGAATGATGTTATTGAATCCTCAGTGTGGAGACAAACAGCATCAAAACTTTAATATCCATATCTAGTAGGTACTCTAAAACGTCGAGCAATTGTCGATGTAAATGAAAATATGGACACTCAATATTCCCTCATTTATTAATTCTAAAAATCAATACACGCTTTTAAGAATCTTTAAGGTCTATATCTATCTATATACCATAATAAAATTGTAAGAAAGCCAAATCTGTACATTAAATATTTTTTGAAACTTATAATTGTGGTAGACGTTATTATCGATATAGAAGACAAAAGTAATCTTTTTACAATTATTGTCTGTCTGTCATGACAGTCATCTCATGTCATGTGTCTAAACATGTACTACTCTGAAAGTACTGAACCAATTTTGACGAAACTTGACACAGTGATAACTAATATTACAACGTTACATTTACGATACTTTTTGTCACATAAATCGCAAGGGGTTCTCCAGGATAACAGACGAAAGAAAAAAAAATGTATTTAATGTAATTCTTAATGGATTTCGGTAATTTTTCTGTGCTATATAGACAGATTAGCTAAAAATTTAATCTATATTTCATCTCCCTATACTACATAGAAAAAACGAATGACAATAAAAATATATCGTTGGGTTCCGAACTGTTGCCCCCGTTGTCGATCAGTATGAAGTCGGCACATTATAACTGAGCTACGGCTACATGATGTTTGCATGAGTAATTATCAACCAAATATGAAATGTCAACAAAGTTGATAATTATGTGTAAACGAAACTGTACCCAATACGAAACGTAGGCTTATTATACAAAATTATTCTCAGATACCAACAGGGTATAAGTTTGTGTCGCTGTATAGTTTGGATTTACAATTGGAAACGGTAGATGTCGCTGCAACGGGTTTATTATGGTTTTTTGTGTTTAAAAATAAAATTGAAACCGATAATAATCGATTTCGTGCAGAGGAAGATGCACGGGTCAGCTAGTATGAATTTACAAAGATTTGAAATATCTTAAGATCAATGTTCTCGTAGTAGGAGTTATTCCCAGTAGCGGATTTACCAGTAGGCTGAATAGGCTGGAGCTTAGGGGCGGCATATTTGGTGCTACATTTTTTTATGTCTTACAAAAATAAGTTTTACACTTATAATTCTAGAAAGTGACCCTCAACAACATAGTTCACAATCATATTAGTAACGAGAAAAGGGTGGTGTAATTAGGTAATTAGAGCACAAACAATAATGCTGCTATCTCACTGGCAGAAAAAATGTAATTAATATGATCATGAACTAGGATATCAAATTGTAGAGGTCCTAGGGGAGGCAAAACTTGGATACCCTACAGGTGGCAGACTTGTAAACTCACCATAGCTCATTCTTAATAACAATTTCAGAGTTGAATGCGAACAGGAGGTTTCCTAAATTGTTATACATAAAGAATAACATGTTAACTTACGCAATTGGTGCAGACTAAAATTCTCTTCATTCTATTTTATAGAGTATGTGTTTAGTATAAAATGAATTCAAATATATATAGTGTAAAAGACGCGCACTTGTATATATTATCAGGATATCATTAAATATGTACAAGTAAACAATGCTACACGACGCCCCTTTCGAAAGAGAGATATTTCAAAACTCTCAATAAACCTGGGTAACTATCTAAATTGAAAAAAAAAAAACAATTGAATCACTCTTATGTTCGCAGTATCCTTACATTTTCTTCGAAGTGACCATGCTATTGACCTTGCAAGGTTTTTACAGCTTCACCTGACTACTTATTCTTACTCAATAATCCCACGGTCATATTATCGAACTCAAATACCGGCGAAAGAATGGACGCAATATGTAATCATATTTTTATTTATGAATAATCTAATGTAAGATTGAAGAAAAAATTTAAAATATTGGTATCAAATGTAAACAATTCATGTGATTTTGCTTTACGATATTCCATAGAAGCCTCATAATGTTATATTTTTATTTCAAATTCACAAAACTGGATTATATCATATATTTAAAAATAAACTTTTACCGTTTATGACTTGTTTAATTATAATTAAATTTAATTTAAAAAACCATTAAATACTATCACTAAATTAAAATGAAAAACAAAGAAAAGAAATACAACAAATTAACTATGTAAGTATACTTAAATGTATAGTTTTTTTAGTTGAGGCCATCTGAGGAATCTTAGATGATTTTACTAACCCCAAAATTATTGGACTTCGTATTCGAGCGAAAATTTCATGGAAACTACGACATTGTGAATACAAATGAGATGAATCCAAGTTACTCTTTTGATATGAAATATAAAGAAATTTTAAAATATTAAGATTGGCAAAAAAATGATTCCGGGCTTTAACAATAGATAGTATGATCCAAACGCAATCTTTAGTTTTGTCAGTATGTTCAATGCACCTAATATATAACGTTTCTTTGTTGTTTGGAATTCCTACTTTAATAAGAAAATTGTACCACTTATACCGTAGTTTCGTTTTTGTCCTAATGTAAAGACGCGCATTTTAGTCACGTTTGTTTCCTACATGGAAATGAAGCCTCGAAAGAAAACCAGTATCAAAATTAGTTTGCCAAATATCGATGGATGCTTTTTGGCTAGAAATGAGAAACAAAGTGGCCGTTCTGTTTTGACGAGATTCATATTTACGAGGTTATTTTCGATTCAGATCAAATGAAAATAGCAAAAAACGTGAGATTACAAAGAAGTATCGCACACATGCATTCGGACCAAATGAAAACAACCGGCCTAAACTGGACTCTCATGGCTTGTGACATGATTCATCAGATATATCAACATATTCATCAACAATCATACTACTAGAGAAGGATAAAGAAATATTTACTGTTACATACTATTACATAATTTGATTTAGTATTCTACGTACTATCAAAATGAGTATTTAACCAGAACGAAATTATTATTCATTGATTATTCACAATATGTATTTCCGAGGCAGTGTGTGCCCCCTCCCATACATCCTCCCTCCTTTTCGCTTCTAAAACTAAGAGTGAACTGTTTGTCGAAGCGGGGCTCATAGCTCTTATCTGGTAGTGTTACACAATGATAAATATTGCAAATTAATTGAAATTAACTTACCTACTGACATATATTTACTTAAACATGTGTACCATATTATTTAGAACTACATAACGCTCGAGAATACTGAATTTGTCTTTATTTAACAAATGTTACGCATAAATATAAGGAATCGCGATGTCTCCCGGCCGCAGCCGTCGCAGCGTCCGCCCTCCTCCGCCGCGGCTCTACGCCCACACCTGCAACAGAGAGAGAGAGGAGAGCGGTGAGCGGTGAGCGCGTACAGGCGGGCGAGCGAGCGGGACGGAGAGAGCGAGAGAGCGAGAGAGCGCACCCGCAGCGTGCAGTCCCAGGAGGCGGTCGCGAGCGCGGCGCCGTCGGGAGCGAGCTGCACGCGCGTCACGCGGTGCTCGTGTCCGCAGAGCACGGAGAGCCGGTGTCCGCGCACGGCGTCCCACACGCACGCCGTGTAGTCGCCGTACGCCGCGAACGCGAGCCGTCCGCTCACCGACCACTCGACCGAGTTCACGCCGAACAGGATGCTCTCCTTGCCGTAGCGCGCCACCTCGCGGTCCGCGCGCAAGTCGAACAGCCGGCACAGCGAGTCGTCCGACCCGGTGAGCAACGAGTCGCCCGACGGGTGGTAGCGCACCGCGTTCACGTCCGAGAGGTGCGCGTCGAACGCCTGCACGGGCCGCCCGGTGCGCATGTCCCACACGAGCACGGACCGGTCGCAGGAGGCGGAGGCGAACGTGTCGCCGGTCTCGGAGGGCGCGAGGTCGAGCGCGGTCACGTCGGCGGCGTGCGCCTGGAACGTCTGCAGCAGCTGGCCCGAGTCGACGTCCCAGAGCGCGCACGAGCCGTCGCCGCCCGCCGTCAGCAGCTGCCGGTCCGAGTGCGGGAACGCGCACGCCGACACGTACGCGGTGCGCGTCGCGACGGCGCGCTTGCGGGCGGCGGGCTCCTCCTCGCCGACGGGGAACACGCTCACCTTGTTGTCGAGCCCTCCGGCAGCCACGAGTCCGCCGGACGGGGCGTACGCGCACGCCATCACCCACGTGCTCGGCATCGCGATCGCGAGCTCCTTCGTCGCGGTGAATGCGTCCCACACGATCACCTTCCCGTCCTGCGACGACGAGACCAGGTGCCGCTTGTCCGGCGACCAGTCGGCGCACAGCACTTTGGCCTGGTGGCCCTTCAGCACTCGCCGCAGTTTGATGCTCGAAAATGTGAGAGGCTCCAGCCGCTCCGCCACGCACGACACTGCACAATTAAACACACAGGTTAATGTACTTCAACTTCGTCACCTTGATATCCACCTCTTCTAAATTCTACAAAGCAGGCCAATTGTAAGGAGACTGAGTTGTAAGAAATAACCTAGACTGTTTTATTTATTTTAAATTTTAAGTTAAGATTAAATTATTTTTGTGTTTGTTACTTCTTCACAACACTATACAATATTGTTATGAATGAAAACTATATCGCTAACTAATTAATAAAATGGAAGCAGGAGCAACCATTAGATGCACACATTGTGTCTTAATAGAACTTTTGTGATATAATAAAATTAGTACCTGGGCGACCGAGCCTAGCTCGGTTCTTTAAAAAACATTTAAAAAAAAAGTTTTCCATGAATATTGTCTAGCTAGATCGATTTATCGTCTCAGAAACTACCTACATATTAAGTTTCACGGAAATAGATGACGCCGTTTCCGAGATCCTGAATATATACAAATATAAAAATATACAAAAATTGCTCGTTTAAAGGTATTAGATATATATTGTTTATTTAAGACACAAATGAGATTTTTTTATTTTAACATCTGCTTTCAGCCCTGTTGCTTTTACTAAATTTGTTATTGAGGTTAATGTTCTCGTGAGTGCACATCCAGTGATATGCCGTCACTTATTTTATACACTACAAAGAGTGATCAGACGATCAGATTAAAACTATTCTTTTAAGTAGTGATAGTGTCATTTGTATCTGTCAGTTTTGTGGCCAATAAATCATGTGGTGTTCCAATCTTTTTTTTTTATAGGCTGAACAGGATCTGCCTATTTCTTCCTAACTGTTGCAATTTCAAGGTAATCATGTGCTTCTGTGTTCTGTGTGTACCATAGCGCATTGCTTACTGTCCAAAGAGATTTACTTTAAATATTTGAATGCAATATATCTGGCTCTAACCCTACATAAATGCGATATAATTTTTTTTTTTCTTTTTTCTTCGAAATTTCTACGCTATTGACCCAGTAAGGTCTTAACAGCTTCACCGGACTACTAAGGCGAGCGCTTAAGGCACTCAGCCGATTCCATTCTGGCAACCAGCTCAAGGGTGCACGGCACACCTCGGCCTGGCTGTTGCCTGTTGCATGCAAAATCGCGACCTATCTTAGCTAACCTAGCTAGCTATTCATATATGTATGAGTTGTTGAAACGTATATGTGTACCAAGAATACACGCCTCAACAACTCCTCCATATATTTATTATCGGAAAATTGAGAGTTTTTCAGTTCGATAAGGGAAAAAAGTAAGCCCTTCCACTTTCATGTGTAAGTGTGTAGGCATGCACGTGTGTGGGGGTGATTGTGTAGTGTTGTAGCAGTGATGTATATTTGTGTGTCACCGTATCGCGCAAGCAACGCACTCAAGGGCTCCCTACTGAGGGATCGAACCTAGGCTTGAGCCGCTGCCGTGGGAGGCCTAATCGGGTAAAGATATAAGTTATTAGTTTATGCAACATATTCATTAATTACTTTTTTACACATATTGTGCATAGATTAAAATTATAATTAGTTTCTTATATGATGTAGATGAATGTTATGGTTTTTGGTTGCTCGGCTTTAAATATTTATACACTTGAATAAGAACATACATGTAACTTTATTGTGTGCCTCAGTGGTTATGACAAGTGTACACATAGACAATATCTATAGACTATTATAGACTAGATGAATAACAGACAGACAATGAACACAAAAAGGATTATATTATAGTGTGTTAAAGTTTTAGATATGCCCAGTGACAGAGTTTTGTTTGATATCACACTAGGCCCTACAAAGTATGCCATATTTTTTCTCTATGAGGAAATATTTATCAAAATTAAATATGCACCTTTCGCATGTTTAGATTATTATCTAGTGAATGAAATTAACTTAAATATAATGCTTTAAGATAGATTCTTTAAGAAAAACTTTTTAAAATATCCTATTTTTAATCTGAATTGAACTGATTATTATACTTTACAGATTTAAATAATTTAAACTTGACCTAATAATAAATCCTTAACAATTGTAGCTGTAGTTGAACCATTCCTATTATTTAAATTAAATTGTACTCAGTACACTAATCATGTAGTAATAAGAGAAAAAAATATCTTTATAATTTATAGTAACTGATGCTTGCAGTATCATTGATAAAAAATTGTTTTAATGTTCATAGGGAACTATTTTTGATACAGAAGTAAACTGTCTTTACTAACTTAAGTTACATTCCTTTGGTAAATAAGAACAAACATATTTCTATACTATTATATCTTGTAAATACAAACAACTAGCACTCTCATTAATTTATCTGACCAAACAAGGCTCATAAAGCTATATTTACTAATGTGATATCATGTATGGATATAAATATTGTAGACATCAATAACAATATATATGACTAGCAGCTGCCTGTGGCTTTGTCTGTGTTTGTAAACCTACATATAAATGAAAATAATGTTAATAGACTATATTAGTATGTACACATTTTTGATTGACAATTTTACTAAGACTTTATCTCCTACTAGCCTCTGGCCGCAACTTTGTTCGCAAGGAACAGTTATTTTGGGCTAACGCTAACATGCAACGGAAGCTCTCAAGACGAAAAAAACCCGATTTTTAAACATTCTTTATTGGTGCTCCGCTCCTATTGGTCTTAGCGTGATGGTATACAGCTCATAACCATCCTCAATAAATGAGCTATATAACATTGACAAATTTTTGAAGTCGGTCCAGTAGTTCCTGAGATTACCTCTTACAACATCACAAAATTTACCTCTTTATAATATTAGTATAGATAAAATATAAACTCTATCTACTTGGAATACCAGAATGGTCAAAGGTTTTAAGTGTATTTTGATTATCAATTTAACATTATTAACCAACTTAAAAAAAAAAAAAACAATAAAATATATGAAGAAAAAGAAAGGACAAGAACCTCCAGTAAAACATTATTAACTCAAAATGTAACAATATGCTATTCAGTTCACTTTACAGAAGACAATTTTACTATTTTTATCAACCAAGTGTAAATAAGAAAAACTTTGTAAATGTCTTTAGATAAGGAGATGGAGATTTGGTGGGAATTTTAGAAGATATAAATTTATTTTTGTAATTGGATAGAGTCATGTAAAGAAATTGAACAATATACTATTTTACACTTTAGAGTTAATGATTTTTTTTCCTGTGGTTGCATCAACTCGTGGTACACAGGTACATGTGGCAATGAACATGTTTTCAACAGGTTTTATACAGGTTTATCTACAGATAGATTGAGTAAGCAGTACTCTTATTTCACAAAAATATACTTGCTTCTTATATTGTAAAGTGTCTGTGATATAAACAAAGAAAAAAATAATTATCTAGATTTTCAGCTTCAGAAGATCAAAGTGATATTCAACTCAATCCAATAACTTTTCATAGAAATAAATACAGAATTCTATGAGCCGAACTGAAAAGGCCAAATTAAACAGGTAATGCCTGTATTACACACAAACAACCAACATTACAAGCCTTAATTTGCGTTTACTCACGAGAGACATCGTTAAGTTTTTGGCGCTCCTCTTCCAACTTTTGTTTAAGTGCCTCGACCTCGCGTAGCAGTGACTCGAGGGTCTCCTCAGGAGTGGCTGCCACTGCCGTGTCCGCCGCCATCCCGCCTACCGCACACCTTTATCGACGATACCGTCCCATGTCGTTGTTGTTCTGGTGCTCTTCACTCTACCCTTGACGTCGCTCCTGTGCGATTCTGCACCAGCTATCTTATACTATCACGCCGGATCAACTACGATCATCGTCTCTGTAACTTTATAAACCCTATTGTTACACTTTTTTGGTCATGTACATCCACAAACTGAAAACACCAAGTTGCGAAACACAATCGATAACAATTTTACTCGCCCATTCTGACGCTTCTATCAAAGCTGTCAAAAATCAAAGTTGTCAATTTAAAAGACTAATGTCATTACTATCAATAATAAAAAATGTAACACTCAGAGTAAGGCGAGACGCTGTAGAGGCCCCAAAGAGTATAATAAGTATTTGAAAGATCCATTAAGACTTTATCGGTTGAAGCAGGTTTACCGTCAATCGTTTAAATTATTTATATTTTTATTACTTTACATATTTTAAGTACCTTCTATCCTACTGCTGAAACATTAAATACTTAATTAGAATCTGAATACAATTTAGTAGCAATATTCAGTTACATTATTACAAAATATTTAATATTTTTATTATATACCTATATAATATATTCTGTATTCCTATTATTATAACTAACGAGGTTTTAAACAGAGAAATTCATCTATAGATATATTGATAAATTATTTATTTAGTAACATAAGACTTCTTGCTTATCTTAAAATTTATTCTTAATCGTAATATAAAATAATCAATGATGAAAAATAATAAATGCGATATTTTTCCAAAAAAATATACTTTTTTGTGTAAATAAATATGACCTGAGGCAGGTTAACTTACAATCCTTAACTTTTTGGAGGTTTATGTAAGTAATCTTGAGGGAACTTAGTAGAGCCATATGACATCACTAAGAGTCTTCTTCTTCTTCTTCTTTTTTTGGCTCCGCAGAAGCATTTGCCAGTGTCAATGTTTTGTTTCAATGAACATTGTAATACAATTTACACAATGTTTTTAAGTAACATAAGATTATTAAAACGTAGGAAGTTATTTTAATTTACAATTACAAAATTTTGAATTTGTTAATTGGATAAGGATTTTAAATGTACATATATAAACACATTTTATAAACACATACACAAAATAATTCTTACATATTTATATAACATTAATTTTAAATACATGTGAAAATACTAAATTTTAATATTATTCTCTGAAATAAAGCAAGCTAAAGCTTTATATATATTATAATCATTAGATATCAATAGTGATACTATAGATATAGGAAAAGGAACCTCTAAAGATTTCAAAGAATGGAAGTCAGCAGAGTTATTTAAAGGACAAGAGAAGAAAATATGGTTAAGATCCCCTTCACTAAATCCACAGACACACGATGCACTTTCTACAATACGAAGTTTAGCAAGGTGAGAAGGAGTACATATATGGCCTAATCTCATACGAATTAAAATAGTAGTTACAATGTTATTAAATCCAGCTTTAAATATCCATGTAGGTTTTAAACTAATACTTGGCTGAATACTAAAATAAAATTTTCCTTTGGATCTTGCAGAACTCGTCCAGTACTCATTCCAAGCCTTCTTGAGATGAACACCATATAAAGCAACAAGATCATGATGATAAATTTTAAAAGGATAATGGTCTCCACATTCCACGGCTTCTTTAGCTAATTGATCTGCTCTTTCATTACCATAAATTCCCGTGTGACTTGGAATCCAAGCAAAAACTACTTTATAATTCCTAATACAACAAGTATGTAACAATTTGCGGATGTCAAGAATAATAGAATTGCTGCATCTTAATTTGAATGGAAGTTTATTCAATACCTGTAGAGCACTAACACTGTCTGAAAAAATAATAGTTTTATTAAGTTTCATTAACAAAACATACTCAATTGCTTTAAGTATACCAAAGCATTCCCCGCTAAACACGCTCGATTCGCAAGGAAGTTTAATTTTCTGAATAATATTATATTGTGAGTGATATACTCCGACCCCAACAAAACTATCATGCGAGTACTTGGACGCATCACTATAAATATGGTGGTAATGTTGCCAATTTTCATCTTCTATCATTACCTGGAAATTAATTTTGGATTCAGATGAATCCTCAAATGTATGAGAATTATACACAATATCCGGCTGAAGGAACAGGGTATTATAATTAGTATTATATACCGGCAAAACATCTAAACTATAAACAGGTGCAGAAAGTGATTTATACTTTAGAAAACTTTGAACTAATGTGGGTAAAGATTTATACTTCCAGAAAGATGATTTGTTAGTATAGTTTAACAATGATTCTATTTTAGGAATTATTGGATGGTTGGAAAATTGTAAATTGCCTTTGAAACTTAAGGGGAAGGTTTATAAAACTATGATAGGACCGGTCATGCTGTATGCATCTGAGTGCTGGGCTACGAAAGAGACGGATGAGAGAAAATTACATGTGGCAGAGATGCGAATGTTAAGATGGATGTGTGGTGTAACTAGAATGGATAAGATTAGGAATGAGTATATTAGAGGCAGTTTGAAAATAGCACCAGTGACAGAGAAGTTGCGGAGTAATCGGTTAGCATGGTATGGGCATGTCATGAGAAGAGATGAAAGCCATGTAACTAGAAAAGTGTTGAGTATGATAGTGGATGGATATACGAGTAGAGGAAGACCGAAAAAGGTATGGATGGATTATGTGAAAAACGATATGTCTGTAAAAGGTGTGAATACTGAGACGACATCTGACAGGAGAGAATGGAAAAAGAAAACATGTTGTGCCGACCCTACTTAAGTGGGATAAGGGCAATGATGATGATGATGGAAAATTGTAAAATATTGAAGAAATACCTATCAGAAAGATATTGACGTCTTAGTCTTAAAAATAATGGCGGATCACCACATTCTATTTGTAGTGCATTTAAAGGATTAGATTTCATTGCATCGGACACTATTCTCAAAGCTTTTGATTGTATGCAGGACAATTTTTTGAATGCTGTTATGTTACCTGGTTCTAATAAAAACGAACCGTAATCAAGTAATTAAAGCATTATAAATAAGCTTAAGTGAGAATGGGTGTGCACCCCACCACACACCAGATAAGCATCTTAAGATATTTATAAGCCGTTCACACTTATTCACTATATTTTGGCAGTGTTGAATACCAGACAGTTTACTATCTAAAATGACACCCAAGAATTTTACTTCACCTTTTAGCGGGATAGAAGAACCATCATATACAACTTGTACTGAAGGTGATATACTTTTTCTTGAAAATATAATAACTGAACTTTTTGAAGGAGATAATGACAGACCATTATCATCCAACCATAATTTTAGAAATGTTAATGAGTTACTTAGACGATTTGATGCATTTTCAGCAGATCTATCAGAACAATAAAGAAGAAGGTCATCTGCATACTGAAGAACATTTACATCCGGACCAAGAGAAGATTCTAAATCATAAGTATAAATATTATATAAAAGAGGACTCAACACAGATCCTTGTGGAAGACCTTTCCATAATGTTCGACTGTCTCCTCTGCTGTCACTTTGCAAAGTTATTGTTCTACCAGACAACATGTTTATAATGAATTTTGAAAAATTAAAAGGAATGTGAAGTCTTTGAAGTTTTTGTAACAAAATAGGCAATTCAACATTATCTTATGCAGCATTAATATCCAAAAAGGCAGCGATTAAATAGTTATTTTCAGAAAATGAAAGCCGAATATCTGTTGTCAAAATGGCAATGTTGTCTATTGTACTCTTACCCTTTCTAAATCCAAATTGACTGTTCCCCAATAATTGTTTAGATTCAACTAACCATTCTAACCGATTTTTCACTAAATGTTCAGCAATTTTTCCAAAAACAGAAGAAAGAGCTATTGGTCTATATGAAGCAGAATCAGATGCACATTTATTTGGTTTTAGAATAGGAAAAATAATTTGTGATTTCCAGGAAGGAGGGATATTTCCACCACGGAATACAATCATATTAACAATATCTAAATAATAGGAAAGTGTATAATCACTAGCATTAACAAAAAATGAATAAGGTATGCCGTCTCTACCAGGAGATGAATCTTTCACATGGCTTAAAACAGTTTTCAATTCGGATAGAGAGAAAGAATCATTGAATTCAAGAAAGATATGTGAAGTGGAAGGAGAGATGAGATTATCAAACGAAATATTTGATTGGACATAAGGAGGAGCTAAGTGATTTAAAAATTTATTAGACATATTCAGTGGCATAGGAGGATTTGAGTCAGATAAAACTGATCTAAATCGTTTTATATTGCGCCAGACAACAGAAGACTTAGTGTTAGGAGTAATGGAAAGACAGAATTTCCTCCAGCCCTCAATCTTTTTTCTTTTAAACAAATCTTTAGTCGCCTTGATAAGTTCTGTTAATTTATTATAGTTTTCTATTGACATATTATTGCTATAATTTTTTTCAGCTTCCTTCCGTTTCACTATTGCCAATGTGCAATCTCTATCCCACCACGGGGGGCGACGCTATTTTACCTTTATGACTGTTTTTGACAGAAAACGTTGCATTAGCTGCTTTTATCATAGCAGTACTTAAAGCTTCAGAACAATTTATTTCAGCACCTTCAATAACTGTGGGCATAATCCAGGATTCAGTTTTTATTATATCTCTAAATAATTCCCACTTATTATTAAAATCGGGATTAACTCTGGAAGGTAAATTATATCTTAAACAGGGAGAAACATATGTATTTGTATTGGAATTGATTTTGTAAGGGAAGGATATTAGAATAGGGAAGTGATCACTGCCTAAAGAATAGGAAAGAGTTTGCCAAGTTAAAGAAGATGCTAGATTGGGACTACAAATAGACAAATCCACAACACTAGCATTCTCGTGAGGAGCTGTACGACGAGTAGGCGATCCTGTATTAAGTATGCAAAGGTCAGACTTATCAAATATTTCAAGAA
>JACEII010000056.1:2959219-3031702 GCA_014332785.1 Antheraea mylitta | reverse complement strand
GAAAAAAAAAAAAAAAAAAAAATGCGTGTTACTGTCAGTATTATATGCGTTGCCATTATACATCATCGGGGGTCCACCCGAACCTGCCTACTTTTTATTTTTATTTATTTATAATTTATTATTTTTACTCAATTTAAACTTGTAATTATAACAAAAATATGGATGTAATCGTTTGATGAGTCTGAATTAAATGATATATTATTATTATTATTATGGTAACATGATAACATTCTCTCGCAAATATTTTTGGAGTTTACTTTGTGTTCCTATTCAAAAAGTTTATTCTACTTAGTTTTGTTTCCAATTTTTGATTATACGTGGTACGTTTATATCGCAAACATTTCCAAAGTTTATTTTGTGTTGTTATTCAAAAAGTTTAGTAGTAATAATATTCATCCAATAAGACAGGCGAAGGAATTAATCCATACTGCCAACTCTGAAGTATTTTTTTAAAACTATATTTTTGGCAATCAACTTTCCGATTATTACGGCCATTGTCACGTAGTCAATAATATCACAAGCGTCGTGCGATCATTTAAATAATAAGCGTGGTGTGAATCAATCAATATTCTAACAAGTTGGTGGATCCCTTGCTAGAACCTTCCAGGGAGTTTTTGTGGCATCTCAGAATGTCATTCTCCGTGGTATTATTTTCGATTCACTTCACTTATGCACAACAAACTAACTATATTACGTAAAACAGCATAAATTTAACACAATATAGAATCAAGTAACAAAAGGTTATGAATAAAATATAAAATCCACTGCATGACAGACTGAAATCCCGCAAAAACTTCTCAAAAAGTTTAATGTTAGTTTTGTTCCCAATTTTTGATTTGTGACATATTACGTATTATAAAAATAAAGTGTGTGTATATAGTATTAAAATAAATACTTTTTGGTGAATACATACATATATCTGTGGTGCTACAAATATCAACATTTTTTTAATGCTGTCGATATGTCTGTTTGTTTATTTGTTCCGGGTAATCTCTGAAACGGCTGGATCTTTTTTTCTCGAAATTATTACGCTATTAAGCCAGCAAGGTCTTAACAGCTTCACCGGTCTACTAAGGCGAGCTCTTAGGGCACACAGGCGATTTTATTCGACAACTAGCTCAAGGGTGCACGGCACACCTCGGCTTGGGTCGTTGCCTTATATGTGCAATTCGCAAACTATCTGAGCTGAACTAAGTTAACTATTCATACATATATGTGTACCAAGCATACATACCTCAACAACTATATATATTTCGTATCAGATATTTTCTAAACTATTTCAGTTCGATAAGGGAAAGAAACAAAACTCTTTCACTTTCATGTGTAAGCGTGTATGCGTGCATGTGTGTGGTGGTGATATGTGTAACGTTGTCGCTGTGATGTAAGATTTTGTGTCACTGTATTGCGCGAACAGCGCACTCAAGGGCTCCACGCCGAGTGAACGGTCCTAGGCTTGGCCGCTGCCGTGGGGAGCCTAATCTGGTAACGGCCGGATCTTTTTGAAAGGTTTTTTTTTCTTAGAAATGACTACGCTATTGACCTATCAAGGCTATTAATAGGTTCACCGGATTATAGGTAATTGAACGAGAGTTTTACGGGCAAATAACTGACTAATAAGCTGTTTTACTTTAAAATTAGCGGGTTCAGCAGACGTTGCCCGCACTGATAATAAGACAAACTATACCTAAACCTTCCTAAGAATCATTTTATATATTGGTGAAAACGACATGACGATACGTTCTGTAGTTTTTAGCTTATCACAAACAGATATTTAGATAGACGTGGCAGAGGACTTTGTTTTACACTATGATATATGGTGATGAACTGTTATCCGTGCATTGATCAAAAATATGTTGTTCACTGTAAACATCCGCGTGAGACGTGCGCTGTACTAGACTCCAGGAATAAATATAACTGAAAATCATATATTTGTACGTAATTTAATTATATCGACAATATGGGCATATTATATCTTTACAATAAAAGATTTAACACATATTGTTCGATAATAGCTTATAGATTATAGATTAATATTTTTATTACTTTCTTATATAGTATAAGTGAGCACTGAGGATGGTATACTGATGGTAAACTACTATAGTTTAAAGTTCCAGCTATGTGGCTTATGATAAATCCCATCCCATTCGACACACTGTTAGTATTCACATATATATTGTACATTTTACCTATATATGATGTGCGTGTCGTACTTACAAATATTATTACGAGAGTATTTCTGTAATTTTACACATATACCTAATCACAATTTTACATTCATTTAATATATTAAAAAACGTGTGCGAAGCCACGGGTAACAGCTAGTATATTAGTAATGACTTTCTGACAGGTAAACAGTTGATGTAGCTCGTCCGCCAGAGGGCGCGCTTCGTTTCGGGTGGTTGTGGAGAAGGATGACGTAGCTTTAAATATATTTGTAACAACACAATTCAGTTACATTACTAGATATCTATCTGATACTGGAGCTACTAGGACGGAGCGCGAGGGCACGACGAGGGAAGGAGAAACATTTGCCGACGAATTGTATTGACATAATATTCAGAAGATGCATTCTCAGATTATTACCTGTTTATAAAAACTATTGATGTACAAATCTTGACGCTTTCATCAATGTATAATTACTTATACCCGTGCTCGTCCTCTACTTCGTTATTAATAACTAATAATAAACTAATAAAATAAAATAATAAACTAATTCGATATTTCATAAAATGTTTAAAGTTGTAATATTATTGAGACATTTTTGTGAAACACCGTACAAATGTTGTGCATTAGTAAAAGTAAGGTTCGTATACTATAATATATATATAAGATATAGAGTTATGAATAAAAACGACTCGTCTATGGTAAGGTAAGAAAAAGATTTTAATTTTTTTTCCTATCGATAATAATAATACCGAAGATCTTCAATTAAACAACAACAAAAAAATAATTAAATCAGTTGAACATACAGTGGAGATGTTCTGAAAGTTTATATCTTAACCTATTTAAATATAGATTTTTTTTATTATTCTGTAGTGCGAGAAATTACATATCATAGAAAACAGATCTCAACAACTCTAAAAATAATGTAAGGATTCGTAAATTGAAACTTCGACACAAATCCCAGTTATCTCTCTAAAACACTGTTTATTTAGGTCTGCCAACATACCTACCCGAGTATTAAATAATTTGTAGCAGGCGGGCAACCCTGAGAATGAGTCTGCGTTCGCTATATTTATCAATAAAGGAGTAAATTAGAGTACTTACAGGGTTGTGGCGTGGACTGTGCGCTCTCCACTAGGGATGGCGATTCTTCACAAAAGAAAAACGATTTTTAAACAATCTGAATCGTGATCTACGGATTCTATTCATGTTTTTGTTCATGTTTTATTCATGTTCTATTCATGTTCAAAAATTGAACTCTTATTTTTTTTAAACAATACATTATTGTATGGTTTTATTTTTATATAAATTTAAAAAAATCGAATTACAATTTTATAGTGTCAGAGATTGATTCACTGGATCTATTCGATGTTTGATATCGAATAAAATAATTGATTTAACTGTCTAAAAGTCGCTTATTCGATTAATCGATCTCAGATGACCATCCCTACTCTCCACTATCTCTTGCGTGCAGTGTTGGTTGAGGTTTGCGTGCAAACACCTGCCGACCTCCCGCTACTTCACTCCGAAGCTCGCTCGGATAATATTTTATTAATTTTCTAATGTTGTGTACATAGTTAATCATTTTACTCTCGTAACTGTTTGTCTGTTCGCAGGTCTGTTTCACTCGCTTACGAGATTAACTTTGTAAAGTGTATGATTTTTCGTATTTGTTCGTTCAGCAATTTCACGTTTTTTACGCTTGACGTTACCATCTGAATAACTAATATTCATTTAAGTATCGTATCATTGTTACAAATTACGATAAAATAGAAAACAATGTAATACTAAACAATATAATGATTATCAATCAAATATTTATAAAAAGGAATTATGTAAAAGAACACAACAGTCTAATAATGCATTGTTGATATATAAATGTTATTGTCACATTGTAAACGTCTTCAGAAAATCGCGAACGTTTACGTTCGTTACGTAAGTTAGTTAGATCTCATATCTCTGCGATCCGGGGCGACAAGTGAGATAGGACTCTGGAAGATCTCCAGCCATCTCACTTGACATACTGGAAGCTTGTGCGAACTCTAAAATCAGACCTCAGTACCTTGATACCCCCCTCCCGCGGTTGATAGCATAGATAAAACAGAATGTCTCGGCGCGAGTCTAGAAAAACAATGTCCACCAAGCACTCATAATACTAACCTTATCCATATCGGATCGAAACGTCGGTAGATCATGCCCTCACGTCCCCTCCCGAGGATTTTTTTATTTTTATTGTAGCACGGCATAGTGACTGCCTGATGGTAAGCATAGTACAATCCAAAAATAATAGCGACCACCGATTGACACACTGTCCATCGCCGGTCGCCACTATCATGCCGGCCTATAAAAAGCTGGATATGCACAGGCTGATCCCGAAACGCAACCCGTAGAAGCCAATCACTATTACGGGCTTTTTCGCCGTATACATGGTGGTTGCGACCCAGTCGGGCTGTAAAACCCTACCACCCCGCTTGCGCCATTGTCTCGTTCGTTATTCAGCAGGGTGCACCACGTGCAGGTGAGGTTGGCTTGGGTGTCTCAAGTCTTATGATGTTATTCGACACCCCTTACACTCCAAAAATACTCTAGTCCCGCTAACATTCGATGAAGTTTCAGAGGCCATCAAGCGTCTCAAGTTTAGGAAGTCCCCAGGTCCCGATGGGATCAAGCAAGGAGTGGTGAGACTTCTTCCTGAACACATCAAAGCTCTGTTCGTCTGCATCTTCAACGCGACCATGTCCCAAGATTACTTCCCAGCCGTCTGGGAAAAGGCTGTAGTCATAGAAATACATAAACCCGGCAAAAATGCTACACTTCCCATCAGCTAAGCTAACCTATTAGCTTATTAGATACGTTAGGTAAACTATATGAGTGGCTCCTCCTGAACGATCTCGATTGCAGAAGTAAATTTAATATCACCTGAGCAGTTCGGATTTCTCGCCGAACACTCCTGCACGAATCAAGTACACCGCCTAACGGTGTATATTTTCTGTAAATTTAATGCCGATCCAAATCCAAGGAAACGTAAACCGAAATGTACAATTGCAGTATTCTTCGACGTCGCCAATGTCTTAGATAAGTGCTGGCACGGAGGGCTCATCTTTAAATTATGTCACTCTCGTGTATCCGATAGGTTAATTTATATTATACAAGATTATCTATAGAACTATAGAACTTTACACTTTAGAGTGGATGGTAAACTGTACCCGCCCCAATCGATACGCTTAGGTATACCACAAGGCTCCATCTCGCGCCCTCGCTCTTCAGTCTGTTCATCAGTGACCTACCTCGGTTTCCGAGAATCGAGATAGGTTGTTATGATGACGATTCCGTTATCTACACTTGCGGCTGGCGGTCAGACTTTCGTAGAAAATGCATCGAAAAGGCTGTTTGCACACTTGGTGAATGGTTTCGTCGATGGCGCATAGAAGTTAATACTGATAAGAGCGCCGCGATACTCTTCGATCCTTCACGACGTAGTAATAACCTTGACTTCATCAGGCTATACGTAACCGATATCCCTTGGTCCGAAGAAGTCAAATATCTCGGTGTTACATTAGATAGACATCTATATTTTAATTCACACATAGAAAGAGTGCGAAACAAAGCCGGTATAGTTTTGGGTCGCCTCCATCCGTTGCTTTGTCATAGGAGTACGATGTCCCTCAAATACAACCTCACTTTGTATAAGACGTGTATCCGTCCCGCTATGACATATTTTATATGTCAGATTTTCGCACATACGTCA
The DNA here is from genome assembly GCA_014332785.1 of Antheraea mylitta. Classification (NCBI taxonomy): domain Eukaryota; kingdom Metazoa; phylum Arthropoda; class Insecta; order Lepidoptera; family Saturniidae; genus Antheraea; species Antheraea mylitta. The sequence continues at coordinate 3,025,791 of JACEII010000056.1, read as the reverse complement.
AAAACAACTTTCATAAGTTACAGGTTCTTCAAAACCGCATCTTATCTAAATTGACCGGTGCCCCATGGTGTATACATCCAGAGATTTGATCTCTACAGGGACCTGGAGATGTCGACTATCTGGGCGTATGTAAAATCACTTACTACCAATTACTTTCAAAAAGCCGCGAATCATCCCCGTCCGTTAGTGGTATCCGCCGCGAATTACGAAACCGTACCTAAAGACGTCCGCGATATGTTTTAATTGATTGACATAACGGCAGCAAACGATCAGTACAAGCCTATCTTTCCAAACAGAGCGTGCTCTCGCCCACGCCCGCGTAGCCGTAGATCACACCGCCGTCGTCTGTGGGTAGATTTCGCTTCCGCATACCAGACTATGCCCGCTCGGCAGCGACTCAAGTCTAGGTCCGTTCCCTCGGCGTGGAGCCACTGATTACGCTGCTCGCGCGATACAGTGACAAAAAATCTTACATCACTGCAACAATGACACATATCACCTCCACACACGTGTACGCACACATGCTTATACATGAAAGTGGAAGGGTTTTATTTTTCTGTGAAGCTGTTAAGACCTTGCTGGGTCAATAGCGTAGTCATATCGAAAAAAAAATCGTGAATTGTATGTATCAGGCAACAGCTCAAGCCGAGGTGTGCCGTGTAACCTTGAGCTTGTTGGCAAAATAAAATCGGGTAAGTGCTTTAAGCGCTCGCCTTAGTAGTCCTGTGAAGCTATTAAGACCTTGTAAGGCCAAAGCGTAGTCAGTTCGAGAAAAAAAATCACATTGTAAAGAGGTATTAGTTATCTTGCTTATTAAGTAACGTCTTTGAAATTGTTCGCCGCCAACAGCTGCTGTAGTCCGGTGAAGTTGTTAAGACCTTGCTAGGTAAATAGCGTAGTCAGTTCAAGAAAAAAAAACCAACAGCTGTTTATGATAACCTTTTATTCTAAACTACAAGTGTATCAGAATAAATAAATGTTTTTTGTGAAAACAGCAAGCATAAAATACGAAATTTGCCACGACATTGAAAAACTGAACGAGTAACATATTACAGTAAAATTATGTAAATAGAATAGAAAGGGGTCCGCGAGAGAGTCCCGGGATCAAACGCGCCGAAATAGAATTATCCATAAACCAATAGAGCCCGGACTCGAACAATACTATACTCATTTCATTTTAGAGTGTGTGAAGGACGACATATAGAGGGCGCTGTCTCGTATGCGACGTCCCGCTGCGCCGCCCCGCTATAGGTTCCGCTTCGGTCTGTCTTATCCAGGTTATTGTTTTTGACAATCCAAATAGAGATTGTTTACATTCATACGAGTGTTTTCATTATATAACCATCACTTGAACGTATCCAGCGAAGTAGTATTTGTTTGATATCTCAATATACTTATATATTCCTGTATTAACTTCGCAGTTATCAAACATATTTATTGAATACTGTGGATCGTGCTTGTTTTAGAGCCGTTATGATATTTGGTTTGTACAATAAACGTTATCTGATTTATTGTTTATACAACGGAAATATCATAGTATTAAATATTTTATATACAACAATTATAATGTTTTTTACGAGTGGATTAATATGTATTAAATATATTTTCACTTTCGCTTTAAGGATCAAGCTCTGTGTCGCGGAGATTATAATCATAAAACCAAAGGACGCAATGTACGTACAGACTTTGACAACAATCTAGGAATCACACAAAAGTTCTTTAATATGGAATCGATCCCAGAATAAACGCGACGTAGCACTTCAACTATTAATGGGAATATAACACAAGTTATATATATATATATTTTTATTGTAGCACGGCAAAGTGACTGCACTATGCCTGATGGTAAGCACAGTACAATTCAAAAATAATAGCGACCACCGATTGACACACTGTCCATCGCCGGTCGCCACTATCATGGATATGCACAGGCTGATCCCGAAACGCGACCCGTAGAAACGAGTCACTATGACGGGCTTTTTCGCTATATGCATGGTGGTTGCGACCCAGTCGGGCTGTAAAACCCTACCACCCCGCTGTCGCCATTGCCTCGTTCGTTGATCAGCAGGGTGCACCAAGTGCAGGTGAGGTTGGCTTGGGTGTCTCAAGTCTTAAGATGTTATTCGACACCCATTACACCCTTTTATTATTTAATTTTGATGTGAATGAAAGATTATTGAGTTTTGATATAGATACGTTATAGGACACAATAAGTACTTGTGCATGGAGTATGAGATAATCAGAGCAACGTAGTGGGAGAGGCGAGAGGCGGCAGGCGGCGGCGCTATTCCCAAACAACTTATTAATAAAACTTAGTTATTGCGCCTTAAAGTAAAATTTACGCGACGTGCTATTAAATTTTTATATAATCTTTATGAAAGGCTGAGTAAAGATGGAAAAGTTAAGTTCGTAGTTAAATAATTCAAAGGTACCGTTTCACAGTAAAACACCTGAAGTAAATGCTTATCATAAATTTGTATAGATTTGTGTCATGTTCAGAAACGATTTCGCGAGAATAAACAGCATAATATTATCTTGAATTGAAATGAAAAAATGAGACAGTTGAACGTTATTGAATTTACTACGAAATATACCTATATGAAACTAGGGGGTGCGGCAGTTTTGTCCTGCCTTAATAATAAAAAAAACTTAAAATTCAATCGCAACGTTACCTGTAGGGTCTAACTGTGAATCTAAAGCATTATTGAATTCACCTGAACACACTAAAATCCTTCAAAATCTGTCCATCCGTTAAGGAGCATTTCAGTCACATACACACGGACAGAAGAATTATCTATATACTAGCCTCTACCCGTGACTTCGTCCGTGTGGAAAAGTCACTTTGGGTTAACTCGTGCTACGTAGCGGAAGCTCTCAAGAGGAACAATGTCTGAAACTCACAAACTTTACCTTTTTATAATATAAGTATAAATATAATTTTGACAGCAGTTTTTTTCATTGCATGTTCACGTTACAAACGGAAAATATACGTTGAATAATTGAACACAATTAATCTTGAAATCTCTCATAAAATGTTTGTTGTTTTGATTGAGTTATGCACCATAATTTTTGGATGATATTTGTATTTCAATGGTCATTGAAATTGTTGTTACCAATGATAACTAAATCATATAACTTAGAGTTGTCCCTTAAAATCGTTATAATGAAAATTTTCTTGAACTCTGTGCGAGTCCGGGGAAACTATCTTGGGAAAATTAAGTATATAGTAAAAGTGCAATGTGCATTGGGTGTGATGTGCGCTGTGAACGGATAGTCTAAACTAGATTCCAAATAGTGCTGTCGTACTCGAGTTGGCAGTGAACCAAACTGCTTGCAAACAGACAAGGCGAGAACTATTGACGCCTTCGGAATTTCTTTTAATAAGGTACAACATTCGCAGGATATTATTAATAACTAGTAGCGCGACTTCGTAGGCTTTTTATGTTCGAGGATATGAACAAAGAGCTTATTTTTTTTAATATCATATAGGAGGTAAATGAACAGAGGGGTCACCTGTTGTTAAGCGATCACCGTCTTCCATAGACACTAGCAATCCCAGAGGAGTCGCAAGCAGGTTGCCAGCCTGTGTTTGGGGGAATGAAGAGAAAGAGAGAGGCGTTAGAAGAGAAGGAAAGGGAGAGGAGAGGAGAGGGGAGATGGGGCTCTGGCGCTCTCACTGACCGAAGGAAACGCAACAATGCAAGCACTTCACGTCGATGTTTCTGTGAGAGTCTGGTATTACCGCGGGCGAGCCGACCCATTCATGCTGAAACCAATAATAGCTTCAGCGTGGCTCTACCACGTACAAACTATTTACTTACTTCACTTACCTACACTTTATTAGTACATGCAATAGTTATGTCAGTAGCTCGTGTGAACCGTAATTGACGCGAAATGTCTGTAAATCACACAAACGGACAGAATATTTTTCAAAAATAAATATATTGTTTTATGTTACACTGCCTATAACAGCCGCAATTAGTTTTGGGAAAATATTTTTCACGTACGTATCAGATGTATTCTATATTGTATAATATATTGTATATTTAGTTTAGTCTGTTATCTATCTAAATACTTAGACCTATCACCGCGCCATCTTTACTACAAGCGTTTTGTATATTTATTTATCATCGTTTTAATACAAAGGGATTACTAAAGTTGTGGTAGCCTACCACAACTACGTATGCACGTTCATGTACGAAATATGTTGTCGTGAAAATAATGTTGGGCTGGGTTTGTGTGGGACATAACAAGGGTGTGTCGGAGCACGAATCTGTTTTCTTGTCTTATAATTTATTACGAAAGAGCTTGTACTACCGGCCTAGCGCGGAAACAGGGTGTGTTTGTTAGCAAGCAGTTGCAAGAGCCCTGCGCGAGCCTTGCATAAGCCAGGGCTATGAGTTCCGTGAACATTTCGCCTTTACGAACCGGTTTTGCGACAAATTTAAACAACGAATTAGCTATTTCTGTTGTCATTTTGACATAAAAAAAATTATAATAGTATATTATTAGAATGTCTAATCGATTTGAAGTGCGCGCCCCGCTTCCCTCCGCACCAAGGCCGCGGTCGAGGACAAAGGACGCTGCCGGTAACTCGATCCGGGGGACTGAAATGGTAGAGAAATTATCTAACGCAATCCATTAGCCGAGTCCTTTTACAAAATAAAAGTGATTCTGAGCCTTCGAGACCAATTCACTACGTATAATTCTCTTTTCACCAGCAAAACGCCTTTCCGCGTTTTAGCAGCTAACAAAATCCCAATAAAACAGGCTGCATTACCGAAATCCGATTGCGTTATCGTTTTGATATTGCCTAATTCACCTCGTATTTTGTGCTCCACCAATGGTGATTAGATTAGTACATTATTATGATGAATCATCAGCAGCAGCAGTCAGTCAGTTTATCTGCAGCCAACGTCACATTGCATTAGGATGAACACAAAATACTTGCTTGTCTGTACCACCGACAATAACAAGTCCATTTGTCTTTTTATGTAGCGATTGCATTCCACGTGACTGTTACAGATTACACTACGATATTACTGAGACGATTGCTGATAGATTTAAACTTATCGATATTATTTAGACCTACGGTCGCTGTAGTATAGCCCCACATTATTGGTCTAAGTAGAAATGACTACGCCAGGGATTTGATATAAGTACATTCCTCCTCGTTTTCATAATGAAAGTTTAATTATTTTATTCTATACTAGCTGACCCGTCCAACATCGTCTGCACCAAATCGATTATTACCGGTTTCAATTGTATTTTTAAACACGAAAAATCCTATTAACCAGATTGCAGTGACATCTACCGTTTCCAATTGTGAATCCAAACTATCCAGGGAGTCAAACTTATACCCAGTTGGTATCTGAGAAATATTTTTTATAATTAGCCTAAAGCCAGTTAGTTATATATTAGGTATAGCTTCGTTTACACCTAATTTTCAACTTTGTCGAGATTTCATATGTGGTTGATAATTACACATTCTAATGTCATGTTGACGACGGAGGCGACGGTTCGGTACCCAACGATATTTTTTTGGTTATTTGTTTTTTTAAGTAGCATAGGGATATGAAATATAGCTTAAATTTTTAGCTAATCTGTCTGCTATATATAGCAAAAAGAAAATTTACCAAAATCCATTAAGAATTTCATTAATTACAATTTTTTGTCCTTCGTTTGTTATTCTGGAGAACACCTTGCATTTTATGGGACAAAAACAATTCTACAGGTAATCTTGTAATATTAGTTATCACTGTGTCAAGTTTCGTCAAAATCGGTTCAGTACTTTCAGAGAGATACAGACAAAAATTGCAAAAAAGAATGTTTGGCTTCTATATCGATAACAAAGTCTACCCCAATTATAATTTTCCAAAAATATTTAATGTACATATTTGGCCTTGTTACAGTTTTATTATAGTAGTAAATAGAAGATAAATAATTTCATATATTTTGTATAATATTATAGGATCATGTGTCATAGAAAAATGATAACATTTCAATTTCGAGCTTATTATTACTGTTTAATTAATGACGTGGATAAATTATGTATAGAATTACACATAACCACTGAAATCTTTACTTGAATATGCAAAATCCTGTCCGTTTTCAGGTCTAATGTTAAAAAAAATAATGGCGCCACCGGCCGCGACCCCCGCGCCGACTACCCGAGCGGAGCGCAGCAGTCGCGCGGCACTCGCCGCACAGATCGGTTTTGTAGGTAGCTTATTGGTCTCGTTCTGCGTCTATCGGGAAAATCTACGTTTTCCACGTTAAATAAACTGTAAAAGCGTGGTGGTGCGTGTCGTGTGTGCTGTGATGACATTCATAGTGAATGTGTGTGTTTAAACGAAGCTGGTTCCGGGGCGAGGGGTTGGCGCCGTCCCAGGTTCCATTACCATTATTTATTTTAATATTTTCAACATTCGCTCGAAAATTTATCGCACTTTGATACTATGCAGCATCGGTCTGGTTGGGGATGAGCTTCAGAATATTTCCCAGCATTTATTAAAATACTGGAGGATGAAATCATTCAATATTACTATGGTTTTGATGAGGTCGTGTGCTGTAGAGTCGGCCAGTTCCTTCCACTAGGTCAATGAGGTCGTTCTCGAAGTATGTACTTACTTACTCTAATGACTTTATAGAATGTCGATATTCAGTTTCTATTTTAGACATATGAACCAGTTTAGAAGAAAAATGGTAACTTGAGTGTCAGACTTTTGTCAATTAAATATTTTTAAATTTTAGTCATTCAATCTGTCGCAAACCGTACTTGAACGAAAGTTATTTACGTAATTTTTCTTCTGTAATATAATGTTTTAGTTTAAAAGTGTAATTGTGATAAGTTCAAATTTTTATAAAAATATCATTGGTTGAACTTACATACTTGAAGATAAAAGAGAAAGTGGTATCTAAGTATTCATGATCAGCTGATGTTCACCTGCAGATATGCTATTTGTTCTCTTGTTTGAAACTTTCCTTCAAATAGGTAGTACGTGGTTTGAATTTTTCGAAATTAGGTCAAAACTATATTGACACCCGGTTCCCCTGGCATTTGAGATATCTAGATACGACAGGAATTCCATTGGTAGAGACAACACACTTTATTCTATGCTATATTTTTCCTTGAAACCCTACGTTCAGATACGATGCAAAATTTAACAGACAATCGATAGTATGATACGCCCTGGATACTGGGCGAGTTAGTGCTTGCCGCCCCGTTAAATTGCTGCCCGAGGCGGATACCTCAATTTGGCCTTCGGTTTGACCCGAACCTGGTGACAGGGAACACGCATTAAATAAGCATCATATAAGCTTAATACTTAATATTCATTCATAAACCTTCTACTGCACTTACTCTTAATAGGTGATCTTTGATTCTCATTCTTATTTTTAACAAAAAATAAAAAACGTTGTTGGCGGGAGGTTTTTAAAAAGGACGAATTCTCGAGGGATCTGCGGTACATTTAGTGAAATTGACAAAAGTAGGCAACTTATTTATTCCTGCTGACTACTGAGAGCACCTGCAGTAAATTGTTAAGATTCACTAAATGGCTTAAATATGGACGTCGAGCGTCAGCATAACCCTTTACAGAATTAGAGAACTTTCCGGATTGTGAACCGACAGATAACCGATAATTTAATATTTATGATGTTGTAGTCGGCAAGCAGCCGCGCCCGCCAAATAATTTATTTTACCCTTCTAGACGTGACTTGAGAACCTAGCGTTACTGTCTTACTCAATTTAAATAAAGAGCGGTTTTCAAAGAGAAAACTCGAACTATCTTTAAAAACCATACAGTTTATAAACTCATTAAAAGATGTCGGCTTGACAGGTCTTTACAGCTTCACTGCATGTATAGGGCTAGCGCTGCACTCAGCTGTGTAGTTACAAAGTCAAGGGCCAAGGTGGTTGATGTTGCCTTGAATTCAATCTGTGAATCTGTGAAAGCACTGCCGTATTTCTACAAACTCTTCCACATATATCTGTTCAGATTGGTTATAATAGGAATTCTTATTATTGTCAAATTTTGTATTGTAATGAACAAGTACAAATTTACGGATAGTTGCTCGTCGTATATAAATGTGTTTTAAAATATTTTAATAAAGGAATGAATACCGTTTATTGGATGAGTCTGTGAGAGCAATATGCAGTCGACAACATAGTACATAGTTAATAGTATGTGGGGTAAAAAGGACGCCATACAGCTTTGAAATCTACAATATAAAAGTCTTTAAATACATTAGAAATTGTGTGAATTCATTATATACGAAATCCACCATTTTTTATACTTACCTTTACCGAGTCATGGGCCGCCGGCTAACTCTAAGATAACATGGATATTTCAATATTTATGAATACGAGGTACACGCGGGTTGCATATGAAATTATTTCAAATCTGAAATCATAATATTCGCCATAACGAGATAATTTTGTGCGAATATTTAAAAACCTGAGGTTAACTATTTATTTTTATAGGTTTTGATTCGGTTATGGATCTTTTCTCTTCATGTATATTCATCTTTATTAAAATTTACAATAGAGCGCTTTCATTATCATATTGTCCCATATAAACCTAACTATATTTTTATTGATTCTTTCAACACGTGACTTGCATTTAATAAGGCTGAGCTATCTGCATTCAGTCATAGTGAATATATTATCAGATTAAGAATCAATTCACCATAGTTCGATCTACCTGTATATGTGTAACATGCGTCGAAGTAACTTGCTTTTTGTTCGTGATCAGCCATTATGTCGAATCGAGTGGGTTGTAGACTAGAGTCAGAACAGCAACTGCCAATCAATTGTAGACCTCTGAATGGTTACAATTGCTTTTTGACTGCACTGTATGTAATAAACGAACTATTAAGAAAACTCTCACGAGTAAATACTAAAAACGGTAATACAGAAATAAATAGATTTCTGTTTTTAAACTGAATGACGAAACATAACTCCCATCATGTACATCGTGTCGCTCAGGGCGTGATAAAAATGTACATTTTAAGATTGTTGAAAATATATTAACGTCACACGATTTCATGCTAATCCATAGGATTCATTAAACGTATGAAGCTCTTGAGCAATACAATAATCAAACATGAAAAATGATTTGACGAAGTGGAATTGAGAGAGAACTTTTTGTAGAGCATCTGATAAGAACGCTATAAACTTATTTTATGTTCGGCATAAAACAAATGGAATCCACCGGGATTGTTACAGAGATTTGCCGGATTTTTACTTACCTCTCGTATTTCTTATACATTGGAAGCGTACAGACGAACATGCTGACAGTGTATTCATATATAATATTTCAACTTTATATTCACACACATTTTGTGATGTTATGAATAGATTTTCATTTCAATTTTGTGATTATTCAAAATGTGACCATTTTTTAAATTTTGTATTGTATTTTGAAATAGTTTATGCATTGTAAATCGTTTAACAGTGAATGCTCATGTAGGTATCGAGTATTATATACAGCAGTAAAACGGTTGGGTTTCAGCACGGGAAGGGTCGCTCGCCCGCCTCCGAGCCGGGTCTAACTAAGCTAGATATAAATATTTTAAACTTTCTTTTCTCTCAGCATTTTAATTAATGTAGCTTACCTCGTAGACTGCTTTTATCTCGAGGTTTAATCTCGGTCTCATCATAGTTTGCCATCGCCCTCCGCCTGGTTGTTTTTGGAATGTTCTAATTTTTATAAAACTTTCGTCTAATTGTTCACGTAATGTGCAAGTTGGATTTAAGTTTTAAAATTTCTGATGAGAAAATTGTGAATACTTTGCAAACTATTCATTAATTTTACTTATTACCATGATTATTAAAACATATAGGAGTAATAAATTTTAAAAGTAAATATTGTTATTTACATATTTATCATCTTACATTAGAAATTTCAAGCATTTTTAGAATAAGGAGAAAAATTATTTTGCACCGTGCATCTTCAAAGATGTTTGGTAGTATCTAAGAAACAATAGTTAATAATTCAAAACATTAATTTATTTTGCTAAACTTGTTACAAGAATATCAAAACCAGACTTCATTTCTTATGAAATGCCTGGAGTTTTAGAAATATCAATAATCTGTCAGTGTCACATCTGTAATACACGAGGGATCAGTTTTAATGGACTTGAAAAGAAAAACATTCATTGGAGTTTTTGGGCTTGATCTTAGACTGTCATTTTGTTAATGTTGTATGTTGTTCACAATCACGTGTTATTTCACTTTATATTTTGTAATATTGGTGGTGTTTTACGTAATATAGTTTGGTTATTGTGCACAAGTGAAGTGGATCGGAAATACCACGGACCATGAATTATGACTTGCCACAAAAACTACCTGAATAGTTCTAACAAGGAGACCACCTAGGATCATTGAAATGCTCTCAAGTAACTTATAATATCATCTCATACTGGACAAACTACAAGATTGGTTGCCAAAAATAAAATAAAAACAGTCATCACCGAGACCCAAATGATGTCGCCCATGAACTGCTCATTTGTTTTATTTCCACTATACTTCAAAAAATCGAAGTATTGATTTATTTTGTGAGTATAGACTTCTGTTAGAATAATGGTTTGCTTGATTACATATCTCTCGAGGTCGCCTTATATTTAGATTAACCTGTGCTTAGCTATAGCACTTTAACATTGTTACAATACTATTAAAAAACATAATAAAGTAATGATATTTACGTATACATCAATACAAATGAAGAGAACGATAGAACTAACCTGCCCAATGTTGCAATATTTCTGCACGCAATTACAGCGTTTTTCTGTAGATACCAATTTCACTTATCTATCTATCTATCTATACTATAATAAAATTGTAACAAGTCGAAATCTGTACATTAAATGTTTTTTGAAAATTTTAATCAGGGTAGACTATGTTATCGCTATAGAAGCCAAAAATAATCTTTTTACAATTTTTGTCTGTCTGTCTGTCTGTCTATCTGTCCCTATGCACACGCATCACTCTGAAAGTACTGAACCAATTTTAACGAAATTTAACACAGTGATAACTGATATTACAAGGCTACATCCTGGATACTTTTTGTCCCATAAAACGCAAGGGGTTCTCCAGGATAACGAAAAACAAAAATTTGTAGTTAACGTAACTAGACTTTTTTGCGACACCTTAGTACAAGAGCCGGCAACGTTAAAAGAACAAGAATTTTAGAACAGCTGGTTCTTTAATACATCAATATAAATTTTTTTATATCATAAGAGGCAAACGAACAGGTGGATCACGTGATGTTTAGTGACCACCACGGTATATAGACACTAGCAACACCAGGGGATTTGCAAGTGCGTTTCCAACCTGTATATGGGGGAGGGTAAGGGAAGGGAAAGAAGGAAAGGGCAAGAGAGGTGGGCCTCCGGCACTCTCACTGACCGAACGAAACATTACAATGCAAGCACTGTTATTTCACGTCGGTTTTCTGTAAGAGGGCAGTATTGGCCCGAACGTTCAGCGTGGCTCTACCACCTACAGAAATTATCAATATATCAATAGACAGAATTTAGGATACTTGGTAGCGGGTTAACGTTGTATTTTTAATAGGCATTTTGATTTATGATTAATCAATACTAAGTTTAGGAACATTTTTTTCAGTAACTTTTAAACGCAATTAAACATTCAGACACATTTTTTATAAACAATCATATATATACCCGCTGATATATTTTATAAATAAAATAAAGAATGTGGTGTCGTGGGACACCAGGTAGGAACGAAGTTCCTTCGGCTAATGTAGAATTGACACAATTTGCAAAAAAGAAATGGTGCTCAATTTTATGTAATCGTAATTCAAACTATCAATTAAAATAACAAAATATGTCTTGTTATTTTTGTTTGACAACATAAATTTACATAGAAATAGAAATAATTACAAAATAGGAGAAAGAGAAAGGTATTACACACTACTCGCTTGTATATACGACTGACGCGCCTGCGCACGTCTCCTTTAACTGTTTTATTCCATGCACTTTTCGTTACAGTTTTACTATGACATTTTTTTCAGTTCGGTCGCGCAGCAAAATCCCTATCTCCTCCAAGCCTGCCGTAAGGAACTTCGTTCCAACAATAAATTTCAAACCAATTTTTTTTATTCATAACAAAGAACAAATTTCATGTTATTAAACATTATTGACCACCATATACAACGATAAACGTAAACTTATGACTTGGGATTGACGCCATCTCAAATATATGCGTCGTCGACCATCAGGCTATACAAAACCGAAATACCTTGGGCCGGCGAGGTGAAATATCTTGGTGTTACTTTAGATAAACACTTAAATTTCGATTCACACACAGAAAGAGTGCGAAACAAATCCGTATGGTCTTGGGTTGTTTCTATCATTTGCTTTGTCATAAGAGTAAAATATCCCCCAGACATAAACTCACTTTATATAAAACTTGCATCCGTCCGATTATGACGTACAGTTGTTCGGTCTTTGCACATGCGCAAAATCGTATTCAAAAGTTGCAGGTTCTCCAGAACTGAGCCCTACGTAAAATCACCGGTGCCCCATGGTACGTCCGGAATAAGGATCTCCACAGGACCTGGAGATGCCTTCTGTCTGAGCGTATATAAAATCACTTACAGGTAGTTATTTCGAAAAAGCCGCGAATCATCCCAGCCCGTCAGTGGTATCCGCCGCGAACGATGAACCCGTATCCAACGCTGTGCAGTATAGAAGACGACCGCGACACATTTATACCGACCCTCCTGATTCAATCACGTCAGCGAACGATCAATACCAGCCTGTCTCTTCAAACAGAGCGTGTTCTCACCCACGCCCGCATAACCGCAGATCACCCCGCCGTGGTCTGGGAGTAAATTTCGCTCCCGCATACCAAATTAGGCCCTTCTCGGCAACGGCTTAAGCCTAGATCTGTTCCCTGGGCGTGGAGCCCTTGAGTACGCTGCTCACGCGATACAGTGACACAAGAGTTCTACCCTTATTTTTCGTTATCCTATCCTATCCTATCCTATATAGTTTAGAGGATTTTTCCCTACACAAAATACATATAGGAGTTGTTGAGGCACGCATGCTTGGTACACATGCATGTTTCAATAACTTATATACGTATATAAGTTACCGGACTACTAAGACGAGCGCTTAAGGCACTCAGCCGATTTTATTTTGGCAACCAGCTCAAGGGTGCACGGCACACCTCGGCTTGGCTATTGCCTGTTGCATGCAAAATCACGACCTATCTTAACTAACCTAGCTAACTATTCATATATGTATGAGTTGTTGAAACGTATATGTATACCAAGCATACACGCCTCAACAAATCCTGAATATATTTATTATCGGAAAATTGAGAGTTTTTCAGTTCGATAAGGGAAAAAAGTAAACCGTTCCACTTTCATGTGTAAGCGTGTAGGCGTGCACGTGTGTGGGGGTGATCGTGTAGTGTTGTAGCAGTGATGTATATTTGTGTGTCACCGTATCGCGCAAGCAACGCACTAAAGGGATTGAACCTGATGTATAAAACTGGCTTGGTTTGAAGATGATAGGTACTATGTTGTGAGTGGTACAGAGATTATTTATAAAAATATATTGGAAATATATTTCAAATACGTTTTCGAAACAGTTTATAACTCTTAGACAATAGTTTCAAGCATGTGACATTTGACGCTTTCGGCGCGATGTTTGACGCTTCGATACGGTGTTCATATATTTTTCTTTAATACAATGGAGTATAAAAAGGTTTTAATACAAGTCGAAGATAGTTATGTTAAAGTAAGTGGTAGAGATGTTTATTCAGTTTTATGTAGGTTAGTTTTTATTTTAAATGATCGTGGTAGATCAGGCTACGAATGGGTACTAGGCTTATTTAAAAAATAAATGCATGTAATCTGGGTATATGTATAAGTGAATCCGTGGATAGTTTGGATTCACAATTGGAAGCGGTAGTTGTGGCTGCAATCGGGTATCAGTTTTATTTGCGGGGTGGTAGGGCTTTACAGCCTGACTGGGTCACAACCACCATGTACATAACGAAAAAATCCGTAATAGTGATTCGATTCTGCGCGTCGCGTTTCGGGATCAGCCTGTGCATATCGAGCTTTCTGTAGGCCGGCATGATAGTGGCGACCAGCGATGGATGGTGTGTCACTCGGTGGTCGCTATTGTTTTTGGATTGTACTGTGCTTACCATCAGGCATAGTGCAGGCATTTTGCCGTGCTACGATAAAAAAAAGAAACAATTTTTTCACGTGATAACCAATTTGGTGCAAACGAAGTTGCACGGGTAGGCTAGTTAGATATATATTGAAACCGTGACTCTAGAGCGCTCAAACTAATCCTCGAGTAAAATCGTATGAATACGCAAATAGTTTGTGTTTACAGATATTACTCGCAATGTATCACTCCTAAGATGGTTTACGGGAATGAAACTGTCTCAAGCGCTATTTATTACTGATACATTATCCATTTGGGTATGGGCCAACATAAAAATTATGTTGTTATGCGAATAAAAACAGCGTATGGTTTGAACCTCTGTCTGTATAAACACAATATCCGAATTCGTGTATTGGTGTATTTTAATGTCACGTATAACAATCATATACAAATCATCTCCATTTGCGTAAACGAAACCTATTGCGAAATAATAATGTGAAACAGTATTATATTTGCTATAGCAACAGATCTGTGTTGATTTACTTGGCTTTTCGTTTTCTCGGAGGTTTATAACTATAATGGTTTGGGGAACACAAGTCGGAGCGGGATCACCTAACAACTACCTTTACTGACGGTTTTTCACTTTCTGTTTCAAAAATCTCTCCCTACACAATGCAGTTAATGCGAATAATCATAATAGTAAATAATTAGTCGTTTTATATTTTTACTAGTTATTTTACTTTAATTTCTATTTCCAATACACAAGTTCAAGGCGGTCACCAGTGAAGGTATCAATATTATAGCAATTATCTTATTAATGTATCAGATTCTATGTTTTAAAAAGACTGGACCAGTAGAAGATGCGCGGATGATTCTTGCTTATCCTCTGTCCCTTATGTCAAATCAATAGTTGAGCACTGCATTGTTTCTTTCATGTTGCAAGATATCATTAAATATATATATATAGGTTTGGTGAAGAATAGGTCCGCTTCTACAAACCTTGTAAGCATATTTAATCATTTCTTCATATCAACCAAAGAATTTCTGTCGACGTTATATACACTGATGTTAGTAGTAAAGTAGTAGTAGTAACATACTAAAGTGGTAAAGTACTAGTTTGTACAAATGAAAACTTGGATTTTTTTTTTATGCTATTGGCGGCAAACGAACATGTGGGTCACCTGATGATAAGTGATCACCGCCGTCCATGGACACTTGTGAAACTACAAGAATCACAAATGCCGTTGCCGGCCTTTAAGAAAGGAAGGATACATATAAACTACTAAGTAGAGTGAATATAGCTGACTCTGCGAAGCTGCCGAGAGCTTCACGTTTTAATATTATTGTTACAATTTATTACCGAAAAAATTTAGTTCTTCATTCTCCCCGGGATACAATGTTATCAAATTACAATGCTTAACCCAAAACCTTAGATCTAGGCACTTCACAAACAGTCTCACCAAATATAAATAAATATCACTAAATATATATAAATGAACATATAATCCGTACATCTTGTAAATATACAGTTTGCTACCGTTTCATTATGTTACTCGCTGACAGCACGCAGTGAGAAGCAAATACCTATAATTAAGATTGCATTTGTTTTGAATCATTCGTTCTACGTGTATGTATTAGAATGTCCTAGTGTAAGTCTTGTTGGAGTATTGAAGAAATAAATAAATACATATATACTATAGTGTAGTATAGCATGTATAGTATATATTTAATGAAATGTCTGTATCACGGCAATTTACAATAATATCTTTCGTTAATCCTGATTATTTAGTTGTATCTTCGGTATCACAGCTCTTTACTTTCTTTAGGTTCTCTAATGAGTAATCTTTTTAAGTAAAGAAATGTATTGTGCAGTGTCCTGACACACGGATGGCATTACAACTATAAGTTATTCCAGTTATGTCACAAATATGACAGGATTGTTGATAAAGTAGATGGAGGAGGGGAGGAAGCAGGAAGTCCTTTGTCGTCTCTCAAGAACAACGTGTCCCAGGTAGATAATGAGAAATTTGAAGAGCGGACGCTTCCTTGTTGCTATACATACCTGGTATTGTGAAATTGTTTACAATCGCGAGGCCTTGACCCAAATATATACGTTTTCTGATACGATTAACTTGTCTAAATTTACAGAGTTTATGGTTATTTCGTATGATCTATCTAAGAGAAATAATTGTTTGTGAGAAATAATTATTTGTTTGCGAATCCCGTAACCGCTGGCTGCTTTCATCAAACTGTGTAACAAGACAGTAATCAACTGTTTAAGTAGGCTCACGTTCTGGAAGTTTGATCTCTGTGTTTGTTATCGTTGGCAACTGAGGTGGAAACTCATCCTACTCACAATATTACACACACAGTACACAGAATGTTCCAGATGGATTCAAATCACTATTACCAAAGTATAAACTATTTTAATTAATGCTCTTTGTGTGTAATCAAGAACTTGTGTCCGACAGTAATTTGTAATTGTGATTTGTGTTTCTGGATATTTTAATTGCGATGAGTCGTTTCCCTTTCTGAGTCGGGAGAAGTATGCAGTACATCGAATTGGCTGAAGGGAACTTTCACATGTTTATTTCATTACACAATGAAATAGTGCAATCAAAGTGTTAGTCGTAATAATTACGTTCATATTTAAAACCGCGTCTGAACTGAAACGTATAGTCAGTAGTTCTACGGGCATTGTACTTATTAAAATGTATGACTAAACATATGCAAATTATTAAAATTCATTCATGCAAATTGTATTCAGGAATGTTATTATATAGGGATAGTCGCTGTATGTTAGCAGTTAACTCTAGATTGGTTAACAGAGCAGGCGTTGCATGCATGGTTGTGGTTTAATCTAATGCGTACATATATATGTAATAGAAATACTTGACTGTTATTATATTGTCGGTCAACACATCGTGCGTCGTATAACTTGGTCCTTAAGCAAAACGTAGGTTATCATTCAAAATACTCATACACGTACCAGAATATTTCTACTTGTGAGCAATAAAATTTGAAATAGAACTGAAAGCAAAGTTTGGTCAATTTTTGTTTCTCTTATTATTGGTACTTTTATTTGTGTAATTCCATTGTTTTTAGAGTTATATTTAAGAATAGTCTAAGAATTAACTGGTTATAAAGTTTTATCTAGCGTAATGTCTTTTAGGAATCCAAAATGATCTAAACAAAGTGTATACCGCGCTGCAACACGCGAACCAATACAGTAGTAGGTACATTAATCTGTTGTGCACAATAAAGCTGCTAACTGTTAGCTTTTTCATTTTGAAACGCTCGTAGAAATCTCCCGAATAACGGTTAAAACACTTAATAATGTAGTGTCTACACACTGATGTATACAACTTTATTTGTAACAAAAAAAAATACACAGAGTAACAATTTCTTAATTTACAGATTATATAAATACTTTTTGAGAAATTATTATCTATAAGGCTCGCCTAATCTTGTATAAGAGATGTTTTTAAATTTACCTAGGAAACGGAGGGTCCGTTTAGGGCACCAGATGATATCAGTTTGTCTAAAAACAAACATGCGGTGACAACAATCCAACGACCATACCTTCTTGATTTACTTGAAGACTTCATTAATCTATAATCAATTACTTTTATGATTAAGTAGGTTTTAATATTTTTATAATGTTACGTTTATATTAAAAAGGGCATCCACTCATAACATATGTCCAAAATTACTGAAATATTTTGGCTAAAAGTCGATGCTGATGAGAGTAAATAAATACATAAAATTAAAAATGTATAGTGTAAATATTGATTTAATATAAACACGAGGGTCGGTAATAGTACCTGTTTGTAAGACGCTAGCTTCAAACCCGCTTTATTGTCATACTCCCGTTAGATACTGTGGCACATCAATACTGAATCCTGCACATATACTCAACTCTAACCACTTATTATAAAGCAGATGTACTTTGAGTGAGAGATTAATATAGGAGACCTAGAGGCCTAGAGTCTACAGTTATAAATTTAAATCACTAGTGTCTATAAAATACCTACTAAATACTCAATGCAGTATTGACATTTGTGATGGCTGCAATTGCTTGTTATAACATGGAATGATTTTTTTTATAAAATTTTAAACTTGACGTATTTATACATAGAAGTACTCGTAAAATAGAACATCATAACATGTTGCAAATCCAGATAATAATTTTTGATACATTCATGACAAGTAGTGCTAATACATTGAATAATGTCTTTTTCAAAAATTAATTTAATTTATAACACAAGTATCTCTACTCGTCAGCCGATTGGGACGGAATGCGAGATTATCTTGCTTCCATTCCTTGGCAGCGACGCTGTTTTGACGGGAAAGATCCTTCAGCGATTGCCGATGCGATTGCTGACGAGATCGGATTGGCTATGGAGTATTATATTCCTTCCTCCGAGATCGTCGGTAATCGCAAAGGACGCCCTTGGTACAATCGCGAGTGTGCTGATGCTGTTAGTAAAAAGCAAGCCACGTATCGTGATTGGATCAAGGGTCGCGCTAACAAGGATCCTAATCTCAGCACCCTCAAATCAGCATATAACTCTGCTACCAAAGCTTGCAAGAGGGCCTATTCTAGAGCGGATTCCCAGCGCATTGCACGCTTAGGTCATGAACTCGTAACTCATCCAACTAACAGTCGAGTCTACTGGAGTCTGGCCAAAGCTGTGCAAGCCAATTTTTGTCGTCCAACATTCCCGCCACTGAGGTACCCTAATGGGAATTTAGCCTACGAGCCGCAGGAGAAAGCGACACTATTAGGCAATCTCTTTGCGGCGAATTCCTGGCTCGATGATCGAAACGTTCAACCGCCAACTATTCCTTGCTGCGGTTTCACCATGCCGGAATTACGATTTAGGCAACGTGACGTACTAAAAGAACTTCGATCACTCATGTCCGGAAAGCTAGTGGCCCGGATGGTATCCCAGTGGTTGTTATAAAAAAATGTGCAGCCGAGTTGACTCCAATACTTACGCGCTTATACCGCCTGTCTTACGTCTCTGGTGTCGTGCCCCGGGCTTGGAAAGAGGCCAACGTTCAACCGATTCCCAAGAAGGGGGATCGGTCGGACCCTAACAACTACCGTCCAATTGCCGTAACCTCAGTGTTGTGCAAGATCATGGAACGCATTATTAACACCCAGCTTGTCCGTTATCTGGAGGATCACTCGCTTATTAACGATCGGCAATATGGCTTTCGCCAAAACCGATCAACGGGTGATCTTCTAGCTTACGTACTGCACCGCTGGGGGGAGACAATTGATAGGCACGGTGAGGCCCTGGCAGTCAGTCTCGATATTGCCAAGGCATTTGATAGGGTCTGGCACCGTGGTCTTCTTTCAAAGCTTCCGGCATACGGACTCCCCGACAATCTATGTAAATGGCTCTTTAGCTTTCTACATGAGCGCAGAATTCGTGTCCTTGTTGATGGATGTGATTCGCAGCTCATGTCAATAAATGCTGGAGTTCCTCAAGGCTCTGTACTATCACCTACTCTGTTTCTTCTGCATATCAATGATATGTTGCCTCTGGGCCATATTCATTGCTATGCAGATGATAGCACCACCCATGAGTCCTATTACAGCAAGCCTTCTAGCGGTCGGGGAGAAACAGAACAGAGACGGCAAGAACTTGTGGCTGAGCTTGACCGGTCCTTGCTTCGCATTTCAAAATGGGGAGCAAGTAATTTGGTTCAATTTAATGCCAACAAAACACAGGTGTGCGCGTTTTCCTGCAAAAAATCCCCATTTACCCCCATTCCAACTCTTCAGAACGTCTCGCTCGCAATGCGAGATAGCCTCAATATTTTAGGCATAGATATTCGCAGCGACCTCAATCCTAGGGATTACATTGTAAGCGTGATCTCCACTGCATCTCGGAGACTCGGAATCCTGAACAAGGTGCGACGGTTTTTCATGCCTGAACAGCTATATCTCCTTTACAAGGTACAAGTTCGGCCTTGCGTGGAATACTGTTCGCACCTTTGGGACGGTTCCGCAAAATACCTTTTGGATACCCTGGACAGGTTGCAGAGACGGGCTATCCGCATTGTGAATGATGCAGATGTAACAGTGGATATAGAGCCGCTTCAGTTGCGCAGGGACATAGCCTCACTGAGTGTGTTCTACCGTCTGTATCATGGTGAGTGTTCTGATGAGCTATTCAATCTGATCCCTTCCTCTCCTTTTCATAACCGTACCACGCGCGCTGGTCTTCGGAGCCACAGTTTTACAGTGAATCCTATCTGGGCACGAACTAAAAAGTTCGCATCGTTATATCTTTGCCGTACCGTGAAACTGTGGAACAATCTCCCGGCCAGTGTGTTCCCTCCTTCCTATGACATGGGGTCCTTCAAGCGTAACGTGAAGAGACATTTACACAGGCCGGCATGACGGCGGCGACCAATGATGGATGATCGGTCTCTCGGTGGTTGCCGTTGTTTTTGGATTGTACTATGCTTACCACCAGGCATAGCACAGTCACTTTGTCGTGCAGCGATAAAAAAAAAAAAAAAAATCGATTTAAAAGTAGGCAAACTTGAGTTTTCTTAACTTTAGAAATTGTTTACGGATATAATCTCGTCTATCCTATTAACAGCATCTTCAAACTCAATCTTAAACATCAGACAGAAAAAAGTAAACAATAGAACAAAAGCATAGTTAAGTTTGATGTTTAATTAAGACAAGAGGGGAAACTTCCCGGCGACCTCTCGTTAATGTGTCGACTTTTTCCATGTTTCCTTTCATTAAAAGTTCAAGCTATTTCAATTAAAATGAAAAATCCAACGTGCAACTTGTTAAATTATAAAATAGATTACAATATTAAGTGTCGAGATACGAAATTAATTAATTTCCCAACAAAAAGAGCCGCACCAGATTAATTTAGCTCGGCAGATAATTTAATGGGCAAGTTTTACTCCACCTACAGTGTAGCTATCTGTAAACAATTTTAACTTTGAGTTGGAAGACAAATTATTGCTTGCGAAAATCTAGAACAGTGATACTATTTTATTAAATTCATAAAAAAATACACTTAATTTTAAAAAAATATCTGGATTGCAATGGCCCTTGTGTGATAGAGACGTAGATTCTGGTTATACTGAATAACAAATAAAGCTAAAATTTATATTCAGACAACTTCTACTCCGGATAATTAGATATCGGACGTTCGCTTCTTATATCCTACCTCGAGATAATGTGTGGATGTCACGTCTCTGTGGAACGAAAAACAAAATAAGAATGACAAAGTTTAGAATAAGATCATGAAATGGTCGGTAGTGTGGTCAAAAAACTTGTTTCTTCACCTCCATTGATACGATTTTAATATAAGGATAGATGGGGACTATATTGTTATCGGTCTGCGAAGTTAAATGTATAAGGGACTCACGCTCAATCGCGGGATACAAAGGTATACAATCGATTGAGCTGAGAAAAAGAAAACATACATATTTACTTGACAGATGTGCGTCCAATCGCTGGTATCAACGCTGCTGCGGTGGTGGAACTCTTATTTCATAGCGCTGAATAATTACGGTATGACCTCCGTATCCCATCCGTATGTGGATCACAAAATATACGTATTTTCACTCGTAACGTAGCTTGCTTACTTGTTCGTGACACAGAACCTTCTAGAATAGCGGCGCGTTGTCGACGATAAGCACAGGGCACACGATTATAATGGCGGTAAATACGATCAAAAGGACGGCGTGGACGCAGCGCCCTCAAACGGTATGTTAAGGAAGAGGATGCTTAGAGGAGGGGGGAAACGGGAGTTGCCCTCGCGGATTGCAACAAAACTAACGACCTATAAAATAACTACCAGTAAAGTTTATTAAAATTATAATTTACAAGACACGGAATCAGAAACTTACGTAATACATACATGAGAATATGGATAGAAACTAGCAAATATATAGGTCTACTATTTGACACAGCCACACTTTGCCGCGACTCAATTATTACATATTTAATTGAATAAAAACGTGCAATATAAAATAAACTGGAGTTGTAAAAGAAATTCAAAATTAAAACGTGTGCCATACCATATGAGATATCTAAAACAGTCGGTCCTACAGTTTTCTGTCAATATATTAATTCAAAACGCCATCTGTTCAAGACCGATGAAACTTACAATTAATAACATTAATCAACATTGATAATCATTTCATTTGTAATAAAAATATTGAGGCCATTAATCTAAATATAAATTGTTCTGTACCTTAAATGTCCACACATTATACATAAATGCCATCTTTCATGAACATCAGTTTCGCTATTTTGAAGTTAATCGTGGACAAACAACATGACACTGGATTTTGTATATTTAAAATATGAACACACTATATACCCTCAAAATAGGAAGTCAATAGATTAGGAAACAGTATGAAATATTTGGCTTTTGTAACATGAGTTAATAATTATAGCAATGAACCGTTTACATATGTATTAGGACCCTGGTAACGTGCACAAGAGTTCGGGCCGAGAGCTCGAGCTCGCTGAACTCATTGATGAGTGGCTAATCCACGATTCCGCTCTACATTAAAGCTTGTAGCTCCAATTATAGCAATAAAACGATTAGAGACGTATTGCGTTCCGGATTTGATTAGCTCGGCTGGAGAGACTCTTACTTTTTAATTAGATGAAATCGATTTAAAGCCTCGCAGCCCTCTTTTACATATGGCTACTCCCAAAGTTCACTTGTTTAGTCACATCCACTATTAAGTTAGAATTAGCTATATTCGGATGAACTAATTTGGTCAACGGATATAACGGTAATTGGTATTTGCGCATATCGTATCTCTGTTTATTCAATATCAAAACAAAATTGACATTTTCAGTCCAATTTAAAGCATAATTACTACGATAGCTGTCGAATTAGTGGTCACCAAACTCATACCAATACAATAATTATTTATAATCACTGTAGTTATCTACATTTAAATTATAGTTTGTACGCAAGCAAAAATATTATGAAATATATTATTGAGTTAAGCTTTACATTGAACTGTTAGTTATTACTTTATGTTTAATTATTACTTTGTAGTTGATTGGTATTTATTGTCGAATCAAGTCGATCTTCCATTCTCTTTTCGTATTTACGGACTTCGTTTATTATTTCATTCGTTTCGAGAATTTTAAATCCACTTTTGTATCAAATATACTATACACATTTTTGACTCTCATCTGTTAGTCTCATGTATATGTCTGCTATGTAGAGAATCAGGAAATATTTGCATTTAGTAAGCGCAAGCAATCAGAATTAAGTAAAATATTTTAATTAACCGTTATTTTATAAAGACCGATTGGTTTGAGTGAAGCTTCACGAGTGAGTCTAAGCCAGATGGAGTGTCTCTTGAAGTAAATTAATAATTCAAACACTCACGTTGATTACATTTCATTCGATGAGAGAAACATTTTGTGTCGTTTCACCGCGTTTAATCCACATTAAAATTTAACTGCTGCAGTGCTGCGTGTACCAATGAATCAGCATTGATTTTGATAATGTCGTTTGAGTTGTGTTTATATACATATAGTCACACATTACGTGATTTTGTATTCGTTAATTACAATAAAAACATAAAATTTATCAAGTAATTATACGAGGCGCGTTCGTGAGGTGTAAAGAAAAGGCACTTTTATGAAATATTTTATGAAACAATAGTTAAACCTATTAAAACCTAATCTAGGACCTAACCTAAGAGATGTAACTAATGCTCGAAGCCTGAACGAGTAGTGTCTTCAAATCTGATTTAGAGTACCAGGAGGGTCTCACGATCCCACGGTTGGGACGAGACGGCAATTCCTCGGACTTGTTACCTCATGATGCAGGTGGCCGATGCGTCGCAATGGTTATAAGGAAATGATACATTATGCCGCAACTTGTCTGTTCCCGTGTGGCGCGATAGAGTATAAATGTTATTTAATTAGTTCGTACACATATTTATCAGGAGGACAAAGATAACAGAACAATGGTTGGGAGGGGGAAATATGGAAGAAGAAATGTTATAAATACATTATTCTTTCAATATTATACAAAATATTTTTCTATCATGTTTATTTTTCATTGAAATTGTTCGGACTTTCTCTTTAACTTAATACATTATATAAAAGGTTAAAGTAAGCATTCGTACGTACAATAGCCACGTTATATTTATCTTTAGAATGTTCACCTGTTCCAGTTTTGTTATTCTTTCATTCACAAAGGGCTCAAACCGGTTCTGTTCAACCTAACCTTATTTTACCGTCTCAGATAAAATCTTCGCTAAAAACTTTATCCCTAACAGTTCCGTTGATTGTCGGCTTTCACGTGGAGCGTGTGGGAGCCAGGAGCCTATAAAAACAAAAAAAGGTAAGTATATCCGTACTCTAAGTAATCCAGGGTTCTAAGGTTTCTGAGTCCAGAGAATCAATCAATACTGTAACATAATGTAAATTAAGTAATTTATATTAAATTATACATGTTCTTGTACCGGATTCACATATAACTTATAATTTATACTCTACAACAGCTTAGCAGGAGACATGTGAAGTAAGTAAACCGTCACATACTAGTTGCTACTAGATTGCGCAGAAAGAGGATAATGGTTTTCAATTATATGTAGGTATGCCTGTTTTTTGTTATGTTTTGTAACGGTTTGATGGATTTGAATATGACGTGACATTTGTTTCAGTGCTGAGGGTGACATAGACTCTATAATATTTAAGTATATCTCCTGTGAATCACAAAGAGAGGGTATGCAGTTGGTATTTTTGTTTTCCTTAATAAATAATTACGCTTGTGAATACTAAAAAAATTATGATGAAAGATATATAATCAGTATACCCTTATATATTTTTCTATACAGACAGTTATACTATACTGTTCTCGAGTCGAGTTGTGGAGCCAGATGAAAAGGCTGACAACAGACTACTTAAATTCATAAAGTTTCCAGATGAGTCATGATCTCTGAGGAGATGTTCTTTCGGTGTTTTTACAAATCAAATTGCTTTTCAGATCTCGAACCAACAAAATATTTTATTTATTCATTGAAAATAAGAACCGTTTTATCATTCCCTTAGGTATAAATAAAAGTTAAGGTATGAGATGAGGAGATGAGTTTGGAGAAACACCACTGCTGGAAAACCTTTACGGTGTTCTTTATACTATCATAAAGTATCTTTGATGCAACAAAGCTTTGTTATTCGCTAGTTGCAGCCTCTCACAGAAAATAGCACGGAGTCGAATCGCGATAGTGCTCGAATGGAAATACAAATTTATCAGTTTTACAAATGAATATGAAACATGTTTAAAGACTCATGCTTGAATTCGTCGTGTACATGAAGGTGTACAGGAAGGTATTGGAATGCGATGCGCGAGTGGAAACACTCGGGAGCTCGTATCAGCAACTGGAACACTCCTCGAGCACTCCATCGGTAATTGAATTGTTTCGCTTGCGCTTCTCGATTAGCAATCGTTACGCCTCGCATCGCGTCGGCTCCGGTACTCATTAATTACGTTACGAGAAACTAGCCGAGTGTAAATGCTGGAAATTGTTATTCTGCGACGTCTGTCCCTTTAGATAGTAAATTAATTAATTTGAATATTGGTGGGTGCGAAGTTGAGGGCCGCAGGGCACGGGATTGGTACCTCACTACTCGTACCACATTGGATTTATTCGTATCTAAAGCTGAACGGTTCTATTGTAACAGGCTATCTGCTGTAATTATAATTAATCGAACGCAATTTTATCTGAATAATAAGCATTGATATCTTTTAATATTTCTAGTTTTTCACAGGAATTATGTATTTACTCTAGATCAAAGTTGACAGTAACAATAGTATGATCATAATTTAAACTCAATAGAATGAATGTTACACAAAGCTTGAAAGGTGAATAGAAAGAATACTTTTTGTGTAAAATTTAGTGAAAGAAGAACAATTAAATCATTAAGGTTTCAATTATAAAATGATTTTCATAAACTGCATATCACTATCTACCGTAGATTTGATGTAGATAACAATATTCAATATATTAAACAGAACTTCCGCTTTCTACGGAAAGTTGAAAATGAAAATGAATTGAAAATTACATCTTGTTTATAACAGCCGGTAACATTTTTATGTCGGCAAATTTTCGTCTATTTTCATTTCCGTCCCGGTTGTTTACAGCAGACCCGTTTAATTTTGTGTTTTACTTTTAAAACTGTATTAAACAATAACAGTTCATAAGTTTAGTTCCGAAAAGTTATCACGAAAACCTGTAACCATATGAATTTACAAAATTTACAACATTGGTTCAACGATATTCTGAAATTCATCTTTAAGTTTGAAAGTATTCCATTACCAACACAGACAGATTTGACAAACAGAAACCTATAACAACAACTGATTAGCTTCTTGTTTGAAAATTACATTTGTGCACCACTATCAAATCTGTTCTCAAATAACACTAACTCTTTATTGTAAGAACATAATAATAAACTGATAAATTCACGCATAAAATACGAATAGAATGGAGCTAGAGAGAGAATGGAGGAGAAAAACAAGAATAGTGAATATCGATGAATATAAATAGAAAAAAAGTATTAGAAGCGACACCTACTTCGCTCGGTTTGGAAGTTTGATTTCATTTCTTATCAACTCGTCTGAGGGGCCAACATACAAGTCCACACGTAACTCACATAAATCTTACCAACAAATAGTTAAACAGAAATTGAAAACTTTACCTTAAGTTACCGTTAGTATAAGGACACATACGACTTATAATGTTGAGGAGTGACAAGCCACTGAACACGGTAACTTTACTCTGGGTATAATTTTCGATCTATGTTTAAAAATTTGATAATAAAATTTATTCGAATAACTGAATAACATGGACCTTTTTTGTGGAACTTTAGGACAAGTTGATAAGAAGTGAAATTAGGGTTCGATTTTACATTGGTTTATATTTTTTTAGGCTATAATCATAAAAAAATAAAGATATGTGATCTTCACAATTAAAAAAACTAACCGTTTTAATATATTGACAGGAATCAGCGCGAGCCTTATTAGAACTTGACGACCAGTGGCAACTTACATCTTGCACTCACACTGCAATTCAATAGTTCTGGTTGATTTGCAGGTTATGGCTCACACATATTACATTACCAATTGCTTCTGATTTCATTAGCGTCAAATTTTTATATTACATTATTGTATTTATATATTATAATTACAGTTGGAGATAGTTCAGATAACATATATGAATGTGGTTCTATGGAAAAGGTCTTTATGTTATTTATCTTTACCATAAGTGATCCACCATCAAATAGTGCTCCAACAATAAAATAACTTCTTACTAGTCCACTGATGGTTATAAAAATTGGAGTAAGGAAGATAATTAAAGAATAATGTTAGGCTATCTATTTTAGCAACTCAATTATTTATTACATCAAATAACAATAAACTCTTTGAACTTTTGTATATGAAAAATAAATGTAATTAAGTACAGGAAACTAAAGGAAATGTTATACCGGAGTGTGGAATTTAATATAAACGCAATCATACCACATTTTGGAAGAGATATTAACTGTAGTCACATTGAGAATAAGGACAAAACATCTTATAAATAGAATAAAACAGCTTCGGATTACAACACAATCTGAAACTGAAATTTGTGGTTCCATCGAACAACGATCAAAGTACACAGTTATATACTGTTCGTGTACGAAGGTTGTTGCACATACAAACAATAGTCACTTATTCTCTTATGTCTGTAGTTACATAGCAAAAATAAAATTTACACGCACCAAAACCAACCTGTTACACACAAATACATCAATAAACCATATAAGAAGGAAAAGAATCCATCAGAAAATTTCGGTGATGTCCAACGAAAACCGTTATACAATAGGCTCGAACATCGCCATCCCTGTCAGGCTATAAAAATCATCCAATAAAAAGAAAATCGCTAACGCTTAACCTCATTCCCTGGTGATGAAGAAAAAGAGTTCAAATAAAGATAAAATATATTGAGAAAGTTGTCGGATGATTGATGGGGTCCATGGCTGCCGGCGCGCAGCCCTCAGGGAGGTGGGGGCTACACATCCGCGAGATATATTAAAACGGATCAAGCGTACCAGTTGCCACGATAAGAAACGCTACTGATTTTTTTTTTGGAATACCTACTGTTCCATTTACCCCAAAGAGATGAACAATATTATAAGGATATAAGAAAAAAGAAACAAACATGACGTTCTTGATATTATGTTTTCTTGGACTAAATACTTTATCAGAAAAAATATCATAGGGACGAAGTTTAACAAATTATTACATTTTAAGGTATAAAATGTTACAACGAACGAGATATACTCTAATAGAAAAAAATCGAGATATACTCTAATAGAAAAAAATGTCGACAGAAAAATTAAGTTTTTCAATTACTTTATGTGTAGAAGAAGTGGATCATGAAAAAAATATTGTATATTAACGTTTGTAGAAATCCTGAAAATCGTTCCCACAAAGTTCTAGCCAAATCTAAAACAATACTGTAATCATTTTTATATTTTTTGCTGAATTCCCATTTGTTAAGTAATGTTTAGTTCCGTAAAGTTTAATTGCGGGGTCATGGTGCGCACAATAATAATATCGAATGCCCTTATTAGTAGTTACTTCGAAAACCCTTACTAGTAGTTACTTCTAAAAAGCCGCGAATCATCCCAGTCCGTCAGTGATATTCGCTGCAAAATACGAAACCATACCTAACGCTGCTCGCTACAAAAGACGCCCGCGACATATTTTTACCGATCCTCCCGATGAAATAACGGCAGCGAACGATCAGTACCAGCCTGTCTCTCCAAACAGAGCGTGTTCACGCTCACGCCCGCGTAACCACAGATCACGCCGCCGTGGTCTGGGGGTAAATTTCGCTCCCGCACACCAGATTAGGCCCCCCTCGGCAGCGACTCAAGCCTACAACACTACACGATCACCCCCACACACGTGCGCGCCTATACGCTTACACATGGAAGTGGAAGGGTTTTATTTTTTTTCCTTATCGGACTGAAAAAACTCTAATTTTCCGATAAAAAAATATATGGAGGGGTTGTTGAAACGTGTATGCTTGGTACACATATGCGTCTCAACAACTCAAACATATATGAATAGTTAGCTAGGAAAGCTAAGTCAGGTCGCGAGTTTGCATGTAACAGGCAACAGCCAAGCCGAGGTGTGCCGTGCACCCTTGATCTAGTTGCCCAAATAAAATCGGCTGAGTGCCTTAAGCGCTCGCCTTAGTAGTTCGGTGAAGCTGTTAAAACCTTGCAAGGTCAATAGCGTAGTGAGTTCGAAAAAAAAAAAAATAACAAGGAATGCCTAGAATACTAATAATAAGATCAATCTTATTCTTTCCTTTCTAATTGATTTATTTTTCAATATTTTGTTTCTAATCTGCCTTTAAAACAACTCCACAAACTGTAAAATGATCTAAATTGGTGTGGGTCGAGGCGTCGCGGGGCTCCTTGCCCTGTCTTCCTCATCAATTTAATATTCGCACAGGTAACAACCTAAAAAAATTGTGAATTTATTTGATAACTCCGTGGCCTATATTCCCAGTAAGCTTGGTTTTATTTTTTGTTATGCATTTTATTAATACTTTGACATTGAGGATATCTATATATAGTTAAGATAACATTTCGCGATGCTCTATCAAAGACTTAGTTACTGAACCTTTATGTGAATTACAATTTTAAATCGCATCTGGAAGAATTAAATCAAGCCTTGTATCTGTGTGCAAAATAGGAATATAAATCTAAAGTGACGCGGCTAATTGTAACTCCGTTGTGAACATGTCACCAACATTGCATTAACTTGCAATTTTCCTACAGATTCAACTTTTTCGTACTTCACGTAAAAATGCATCTCCCAATTGATTACTTAGCTACGTCGCGAGAGTAAACTGATTACGCACACTTTCCGATTTCTGTGGATACACACTTGATAATGTGTTATTTCTTTATATATTTATGCAGAACTATAAATTATAAGTTCATGATTTATTTTGCACGAAACAAGGAATATGTAGGATAATATTTCTGCGAAGATAACTACCCATCTCAAATAATAGAGAAGTTAGATATTTAATCCACAAAGTTCAATCCACATCTCTGTTGAATCAATATAAAAAAAATCATTATTTCAGTGTGAATGTTAAAGATTACCAAATAAATGTTTTAAAACATTTTCATATTTTTATCTTTGAACATAAAAGAGCTTTATATTTGTATCGAAGTAAACGTAAAAAGATCAAGGCTTTACATTTCCAAGATAACGGCGGTCTGTTCATAATAAAGCCGATGTCGCGTTTATACCCGCTGAATAATAATGTGTTTTAAAACCAAAGTGACATTATCAGAAACCAATACGGCACGATGAAAAGGGCGCCGGGAAAATATTACTCTTCGTCATTTATCAAAATATGCCCGTATTCCGGCAACCTTTGATGCAGTGACGTATCGAGTTGCGTCGCTCCCTCTCTCCCTCCTACAAGGGAAGGTAATTTGTTACCGTCTGTTCTTTAAGTATTAAAATTGTTTGCTCTATCGATGAGTGTACACACCTTATCACGTTTCTGTGAAACGGTTTTACGACGCGACGTTACTCTCTTCATTCGTACGCTCGTATTAAAGACATCAAGGAGCTTGATATTCTGATACCTTATGAGTTTACAGAATTTTCTTTCCCATTTTAATATCATTTTCGATAACATTTTCGTGTACACTTTTCCAACTTTTAATTCTACAGACTCTAGATCCGCACATTTTTTCTCTTTTCATTGATTATATTAATCATCTTAAAAAGCGTTTTAAATATGAGCAACTGTTATTATTATTTTACTTAAATATTATAGTTCAAATTTTTAATATATTATTGCAGTATGGTGGCCTCTTTATTATCTTTTATAACTATTTTAAAACTGTTATTCACAATATTCCGCGCCGGAGCGTTCTCGGCCCGATAGATGAACCTACTATTATAATTGAGTCATCAGTCTCGTCGGTATAGTAAACTACTACACTTCTCAAATTGGCAGTTTTCAGTGAATACACGTCGATAGGTCATTTTTAGTATACTAGCTAATAAATGGCATATGAAAATGCTATATTCCATGAAGCTGTTCTCTTATAATGAATTTGAAATGACAGTTTCCAATAAATGAATCACTTATCTAGGGGCAAGTACCGGCGAAGAGGCAATACTTTGTGCCCCGAACAGTCGGTGTCCCTCATCGTTTAAGCATTTCGTTTAAACCCGTGTTCGTCCCTGTCAATCAAACCGAAGAACCCTTCGCTCCTCCGAAGTATTCATTATAACATTTTTTCTTAAATTGTTATATCTTCTTTGACAACGCTAAATAAATGAAGGGAGAATTAATTCAATCTCTTTTATTTTTATTACAGAGTGAAAAGTATAATTATAAAATTATTTAGAATTATTATTTTGACACAACAATTTAAAAAGTAAGTAATAAGTAAGCTTAGAAAGTCATAGTGGTATAGAGTTTTGATCAGTGGAGTTTCTATTCGATGCTCGCAGGTTCGAATACCGGGATGTACCAACGAATTTTTCGGAATTCTCGTACGTTTACTAATTGATATTAATAACAGTGTCGGCTGAGGGCGAAAAAAACATCGTGAGGAAGCCTGATCCTGAGAAATGTTCTTGTAGTACTACTGTATGTGGAAGAACATAGAACAAGTGCATTGCTCAGTGTTTGAGAACACCAACACGTCGTGGGCTAGCGTAGTGAATAATGGGTACCAACATGTAGGGACAATGTAGGCATTTAAGGCAGTGTGCATGATAAGCATGTAATTATATGAGAGCGCGACGTATGAACGGCGAGCCAGTTACTGCGCGCTGGCCCGCACGAAAGGTCGTAGATACGGGGAACATTGAGATTAAAACTAATCAAACTAATAATTGCTCTTTTTAATTGGATAACCCCAATCGTGACGACCTTCATCAGTCAACAGGGGCAGTTACTCAATTGGCCTACTCGTACACGTCACTATAGTCACCATAACCACATCCAAAAACACATATCTTGATGATGATTGGTCCTACCGGTTTCGGCCATGGCGACCACTTTGACCCCTAAACTTATAAATGCCATAAGCCAGTAGCAACAATAAGATAAATCCCCCAAATGAAATGTAAGTATGTTAAATTTCAGCAGAAGCATTATTATTGAAATTACTTCAATAAAAACTAAGGAAATAAAATGTGAAATCATCACATCCCGTAGTCATTCCGTCCGCGTAGTTTAATGCAAGAGGAATTAAATTTGTTTTACGAGGGGCGGCGGGTTCCGCTGACGCGTCCCCGATACCGACCTGATAGGCTTTTACGGCGGTCGGGCCTCGGGTCTCAGGCCTCGGGCTCTCCGCTCTTATTATGAAATCATCTTGTTTACGGCCCCCTCGCCTCTTACAGATGAATATAAATCTTACTGTTTGCAATTTACATCGGCCACGTCGTAAAACCCTCAATATTCTATTTTCTTATGAATGTTAATACTCGAATGTATGAGATACGTTCATTCTAAGCGTAGATTTAGACAATAAGTTTTACAAATATAAGAAAGGTGTTGAAATTTGCAATCGGCTGGTCCGATCTCGACTACAACTGGACACCTAATGTCGGAAATTCCTAAACTCCTAAATTATTTGTATTCTACGTGGAATTGACCATTATGACATATTGATTAAGACCGATACCAATACTTCCGATATAGTTAATTATCGCTGGCTCTCAGCAGAGGTGTCGGTAAGCCGTTCCTATAGGTAGTAGAATATTCGTAAACCGACAGAAACTATGTAAGAAAGATTATAATATTTATGTTCGCTCCAACGTTGACGAAAGATACCTGAGCCTTTTCATATCAGAAATAAAAAATATAATTTATAATAATTTTTTAATATTATAATAATTAATAAGTTTTTGTATATACTTAGTAGAGATACATGAGCGTCTGCCGCAACACGCGCCCGGCGACACTCCGCCCTCATGCTCGTTCACATTTTATTCTCTGAATTTCGATTCATAATACAGTACGTTTTGTCTAACACTGAACATACTTCTAATCTACTGCGAATGTTGCTCTCTTAAGAGTGTCAATATATAATACACTCATCTGTTTCTTTTACCTTTTTCTGAGAATATTACATCAAATTTTTCTGTTCATTTTATCATTACTTTATTCCGTAACTTACCGCACGGGTTTTTTCACATGAACTATAAATTATAAATATATTGTTCGAATTTTTCTTTATACTAAAATATTTAACGGATAACTTTTTTTATATCATAATCAGAGGTAATTAAATGTCGTAAACAATTATTGTGTAATCAGAGTAGGGAAATTACCGAAATTGATTACGAATAATTACTTTGTAATGTCGTGTGAAACAGATTTAATTCTAAACAGTTATCATGTACTTTTATTGGTCAATATTTTATATTTTATAAGTCAAATATTGCAGCAGAGTATATTTGGTGCCAATTTTTATTGAAATTATCCTAGATTTTTTTAATAATAGAAAGGTCAGTGAGAACGCTGGAGTCCCACCTCCCCTTACCTCCCTTCCGTCCCTCCATCTTCCACACCAATACAGCCTAGCAACGTACTTGCGACTCCTCTGGTGTTGCTGGTGTCTGTGGACGGTGGTGATCACTTAACATCAGGTGACCCACCTGTTTGTTTGCCTCATATGACATATAAAAAAATTAACTTGAGTACTGCAGGTAATCACTTTGGAAGACAATTACAGTAAGTTTTCAAACAGGCTCAGATACAGATATGTGTAGTAGTAGCGTCTCGTTGGCTGGTTGTAGTCTACTGAATATTAAAAGTGGAAGCATTCCTTAGTACGTGTTGAGAAAAGAACTAGCGCGTATACAACATACTTACTCGTTAAAATAATGTTGTTAGAGTTATTGGGAATAGATATTTATTCAAAAAATTACATTTAAACTCGTTATCATTTACCAATGAAAACTAGCTGAGTCAGCTGTTATTATAATCTATAAGAAATAAAAAGAAAAGCTTTTCGCAACTCGCGAACCCTATTTCAAAATAAATTAGCTCCGACCGCGTCAGCAATGGCGGATAAAAAATCCACCGATGTCCGCGGATGATGGATGAGACGAGGCTGCTGCCGCCTGCGGAACCCATTAATGGAAAGTAACGAAACAAATCGCAACTTTATGTAAAATTAATAATATTCCAGGCACGCGCCGTCACGTTATATTTTCGCAGTGAATTAACACCACTCAAATTAATAAAAAATATTATTAGAAGGAGGAAGATAAAGAAAGTCTTTTGAAGAAACCTCCGCGAACAGCACTTTGTGTTGAAACTTTCCTTTCAGAAAACAAGACGATGGCAATTACTCACATCAAACTGTATTATACAAATTAAGTAACAGTCCGTGAGGATTATTGTTAAAACCGCAAACAAAATGATAAATGATTATTGTATTTGTTCAGACGTTTGATTCTATTATAGCGACGTTTTGGACATCTGGAAGTAAAGCAAATTAAATGTTTCATTCAGTTATTTACAAAGATTTGTTCGATATAATCTCCTGACAACAAAAGATAGCTTCTAACAACTCTGAAGTACAACACCGGTATATGGCATTGTAAAGAAGGCTATCATTACGAATATTATGACTGCGAGGGTCAGTGTGCTTGTTACGTGTTCACGACTAATTAAAAATGTACTATTTATTCCCAAAGTGATAGATCTAATATACACTAACAGGAGCGAAGTGACGATAAATAGCTAGTAGGTGCTATTGCTATAAATAGAACACAAAATAAAACTTATTTGTAAATCCTCTTACAAACCAGACCGCATTTTGAATGAGCGGAACAACACGACAATCCCTGTCTCTGTCATCAATATATTGAGTTGTAAGTAATAAAAGCGTCAGAGGAACATACATTTAAACATGCTCGCACACAGACATCGTGAAGGTTCAAAGGGAACGAAACGATTACAGCCAATAATAATTCTTTTTTCTACAAAGAAATCTCTTCAACTTCAAAGCTTGTCACGAAATGTTTCTTTTATTAACGTATAAATGGTTTTGTAAAGGGAACGACATAGGCTTGTGACGTCATAATAACATAGATTCTCCCTTCTTACCCTAAATGTGACATGATTTAGAGTGATGTTTTTTTGTTTATCACAGTTAACAAATCACCAAGCGGAATTTTTTGACAGAATATCAGAAATGCTCTTCGATTCAGACAGAATGTTTCTTAAACTGACTAGCACTTTGTTGGGTTCAACAATATTTACAATATCATCATGGAAAAACAGAGAAACGAAATAATTTTTATACTTGTATCAACCGATTCTAAAGAACGTACTTCAAGCTGTTTTCATATACATAAGAATCAAATAACATTACAAATAGAAATTAGTCTGAAAACTTTATGTGGTTTTCTCTTAAGGAATTATCCTTCATAAGATCGAACTTGATTGTGAGACATTAAAACTACTCATGACTGCACTAAGAAGCAGTACAAATATTTTTAAATGAAATTCATAAATTGTTGGGATTCTAACAAATAACATTATGTTTACAAAACGTATACTATCTATATGTTTTGGCTCATGTTTCTGGCAATATGTCAGGCGTGTAGGAGGCGCCAGCACAAGTGTGAGGTGTTTAAGTAACCGTACTTAAAGTGACAAACTGGGACTGAGTTATTTATCCAAAGTGATTTACGTCCGGCGACAATATTGACTGAAACTGTGTTTGTTGTTTGTTCAGGAGTTCCTGTAACTTTTTGACAGCCCGTTTGGATTAGTAGCTGTTATATGGGTCAGTAGCATTCACAATTGCGTTCTTAATAACACTGGGAACATTCATATTTATCATTACTTCAATAAGATTAAGCATTTGCATATTGAATAAATAGTTATAAGATGGTTTTTTTAATACAATTATAAGATTTATATTGACATTAATATCAGTAATAAAAAGCAAAGTAAAATATTGCAAAAGTGATATTGTATTGAACTAAAGATTAGCTGGAAGCGGTTTCTAAATTGAATAATGTTCGTAACAAAGAACGAAGATTAGTTAAAATAATAAGAACAAAAGAAAATATGTTAGAATAGCAAGTGAGCTATCAATGCCTACAGTAGAACCAGACTGACGGCCTAGAACAAAAACAATAATACATTGTCTAAAATAATGACTAATCGAAACAAAAGGAATTAATCATAGAGTTTGAAAGCTTAACAATACATCACCATACACGGCGCAGAGTAAAGCAAACAACATTGAATTGGCTTAGATTTATGTTCCTACAGTAACAAACTGCGCAGTACAAAACAAGTTTTTTCAATTTCTGAGTTTATACGGGAACCTATATTTTCATTTATCTTACATAATTACTTAAATATCTGATCAACAGATCGCTGTCTTCTCTAGCGCATAGATAATTCAGTGAAGGAACCTGAAGTTGTTTTCGGGTTTACACTGAAATAAGGAATAGAAATAGTTGTAGAAGATTATGTAAAAATTTACAAAATAAAAAAAATCTCTGCCCCCTCCCCATATACAGAATGGCAAAGCACTTGCGACTCCCTGTTGTTGCTAATGTCTATGGACGGTGGTGATCACTTAACATCAGGTAACATAGAGTTCGTTCCGATTTAGGTTTTTTGTGATCTATTTCAGGATTAGGGACTTTGTTAAAGTTATCGAAAATGTACTCCGTGGACGGTGCACCTGTTGCGTGCAAGAGTATTTGGCTTGGAAGCTGAACTGCTCAAGTGGCAGCAGATCTATTGGATTTTGGGAAATGAAATTCTCCCGAGTCGAAATATATCAATATATCAATAGAATTAGTTTCGTGAGTGATAGCATCTTACATTCTACTGCTATAGGTAAACCTATATAATTTATGAGGCAGTATAAATTTTCATGAAGCTCAACTCAAAACTACTGATGGCATATTGCCCAAATATTGCAGACACATAAAATTAATGTAATTTCTTCATAACAATGAATTTTTTGAAGTGTCTATCATACCAGTTATCTGTATTGGCAATGCTCTTCCGTGGTCTGCCTCTAATGAAATGTACGGATCCGTTCGAAAATACTTCACTAACTACTAATATCACTAACTGTTGTATTATCTATATGTGAGAAAAGGTTATCTGCTCGTTTTTAGAATATTTTCTGAATATATTACAACAACAAACGTTTAAATTTAATGTCGAATTCTATTATTAATCCATAGAAACTCACAAATAATTATCGAAATCCTATACAAAAGGAATAACAACTATAATAAGTAATATTTATAATGCCTGCACCAAGATCTGAGCACATATAATAGCAAACGTGCAGTGGAACAGAGCAGGGCAGGCGCCGGTGGAAGCGGCGGGCGAGCGTGAAATTCCTCGCGTATCAGAAAGCCATTTGCGAACTCCATGCGATGGACCGTGCACTCTACATTACAACCCCCGCACACATAACTTATGAACACAATACACAGCCTGTATTACGTTATAAGAATTTACGGAGCGGAATTACACGAAAAAAAAGGTAGTAGTCGCCGCAGCTCTCCACAAACATATACTTTCTTTAAGATACCAGCCCCAAAAATGACATTGGTTAAACACACAACTAAATTTAGACATTAATAAAGAAAAAAATAATGAGAAAGAAAACCTGTTGGAAATACAGTTGATACGTAATCTGGAATTAAAGCAATCATTACACTAAGACAAAACTATGCCATTAAAAACAAAACTTGTAAAAAAATACCAAGTCTCGCAACTCAGTTCTTCTGTCGTAAAAAGTGAGATTTATGTAATAAATACCTAGTCGGTTACTTGATTAAGTCTTTACTTAAAGTATCTTCTGTCTTAAGTTATTATGTAATTAACTATCCTAACAACATCTTATAGTGACCATATGGATATTGAAAATCTTTTATGTTTTAAATAAAATATATTGACTTGGCAATCGCACTGAACAGTCTTGTTTAATATAATATGTGATATTGTGATTTTATGTGATGGCCAAGTCAATCTTTTGCATTTAAAACATAAAAGATTTTTAATATTAGTATGGTCACTATAAGATGTTAGGTTAAAACACTGGTTACAACACTCAGAAACTATTATACAGAACATCGATACATATAAATAAAATCTTACTGTGACTTTCTCGGGCTGTTCTCTGAAAGGGTTGATTTGATATTACAGAGAATTTTTCTGGCAAACTTAGGACTTTTCTATGTACTATCTAAATATGCTTATTACTTTTCTAAAAAGACTAAGAGGTTCTGATAAAATTTAACAGAGTTAACATATTACTAAAAAGGTTGTGAGGTTTAGGGTTAATGATAAAGATGCAATTAAAGAAATAAAAGAAAACCAACTATGAATCTAGATTGAGTATGCATTACATAACTTTAATATTAATGGATATTGTGATATGTATTATGTTTAAATATATATTAAGAATAATTTAATCAAACCAATAACAAACCCGTTTAATAACGAGAGCAAATAAATTACGAAGGCAGGAGTGCGTCGTGCACTTCCTTACAATGAATGCCCTTCAAGCGCTAACGGAATTAATCGGCCGCGGAACGAGCTAAGCTCGATTAATAATACGAAGGAACGTTTTCCTTTGTTAATCCATTAAGATTTTTTTAACAAAAAACCGTTATTTCGACCAAAGGACACAATGAATACAAAACAAAAGTTTGCTAAGAGTAGATCTCTTTCAAATCCCTCTGAGAATGGAACTCTGAGCCCCTAATAGATTAATATGCAAATGTACGAAAGTCCAAGAACCACAATGTAAAGAGAACCAGCATGAGAACAATTTAAAAAATACATTTATAATAGTTTACGAAATTCATCTGCATACCTAATAGCGGAATTTACATACCAATTTGAAGTGAAAAGGATTTATGATTCACTGGATGGCAGCTACCGCATGTGGTGATAAATCAGTCATAGTTACTCCCTTTTAGTTTGCCGCCTTTCAGGATCAACCAGTAT
The DNA here is from genome assembly GCA_014332785.1 of Antheraea mylitta. Classification (NCBI taxonomy): domain Eukaryota; kingdom Metazoa; phylum Arthropoda; class Insecta; order Lepidoptera; family Saturniidae; genus Antheraea; species Antheraea mylitta. The sequence continues at coordinate 2,986,548 of JACEII010000056.1, read as the reverse complement.
ATACTATATAGGGTTGCAAGTCAATAGTGACGACTACCGATGAATTGATCTCTCGGTGCTCGACATGGTTTTCTGATTGCGCCTCTGCTTATCATCAGATACAATGCGGCCACTTTAAACTTTGGTAAATAATTTAAGTGAATGTAAGTTATTTATTAACATGTAAATAAATAGGTATGTGAACATAGAAACATTAAACTATTCTATAGGTACATAATAGAAATTATGTCGTGAATTCTTTGCAGTTTCTTTTTCAGGCAAAGTTCGATTTGAAGATTTTATATGAAATTGCACATAAAGTAAACGTTAAAAACTAGCTAATATAACAGCTTTTATACGGTTTTGTTAAGCCAAATATAATAGATTAATTACAGACTAGATTGTAGAGATACACACAGAGATTGTACATGTTGCTATGTAACCAATGGATCCACTCAGCCTTCGTGCTACATTATTAACTGTAAATTTTTATTTTATTCATTAACTTGTATAACTAACATAAAAAATGCAACTTGATTTGTCATTATTTTATTTTAAGGTTCTGCACGCAGCGTGTTTATTAATTTTGAAATATGATATATCTATTTTATTTTTTATTTGTTTTAAGTGTTTTTCAAAAACGATTAATATAGATGTTTTTCTTCTCATATTTTCATGTACTAAATATTCGAGTAAATTCAATATTAACATCGTTTAGATACTAGTACAAAATTCTGATCGGTATTGTAACTACCTATAAGGTTCCTAGTTACTATACTGCTTCAATTTACTACATAATGTATAGAACCGAAATAGCGTTTAGGTGAGGACAGAGAGATCAGTATGAAACCTCTCGGTCCGTTATTAGCGCGACTTAATTAACACAATTACTGAGGGATACACCATAGAGGAAACGAAAACTGCCCTCTATTAAATGTTTAATGAACTGATTTTAATGAACGTCGACTCACTAATGAACTGCTCTCTCACATATTTATAAATAATAATTATAATACAGTATCATTATATTGTTGTACAAAACATAATATTGTTATTGTCCGAACATTGTTTTTAAGTTTTTACACCGTTCTTTTAGGTATGTTCATAATGTAGGAATACATTGTTGTTCGTTTGTGTTTGCTAATTATTATTTGGTTTCTACCTACATTTTACAGTTATTAATTATTTTATTTTGATTGCTATATTTTTGTTACGCAATATACAAAGAAATGCCTAGCGTTTATAATATTTTTGTGACGTGAACCAATCTGAAATTAGTTGTAAAGTTCAGTTAGAGTGCTTATTCTTAACACTTAGTTATACAAGTTGAACGCTATTACCTTGAACGTTACCTATAGCCGCACCAATAAACGTAGGAAAAACATTGAATTTTGCAAATCGGTGTTGCGTGAAAATAAATTTTGCCAAAGTTCGCTTTATGTTAAAAAGTTTTCGGTAAATTGTGTACAATTTTTTCCTTGAAATACGTACGATATTTTTTATGTTCACATAGATAACGACTTGTGGCTTCTGTTTCAATTTTAGTTATCAATTCTGATAGTGTATATCCAATGTATATATTGTTTATATAATTTTTAACATTTATAACGTTCTCTTCAGTCATTTAATGTATATCTCGATGTGCAACATAATGTCGTAGTGATCACAGCTGCGAGACCCGTCATATATCAACGAACTTATTAACATTACAATACACTTACTAATTAGTAGTTGAGATATAATATACAAGAGAGTTATAATATATAGCATATACATGTATAAGATACTCTTCCGATACGGTTAAATGTAGAAATGTCTATGATTATGGATTTATCGACGACATTTTATTTAGCTTCGCTTACAATCGGGTTGAAGGTTTGTGTAAAACTTAATTTAGAAATAATGGGATTTGTCTAGGCTTGACCAATAGATACTGAAGCGAGTCGTCTAAAAAACATTAACATAGAAACAGAATTCATGTAGTGTCGAGTGAACGCACATCTCGGCGCGGCCTTTCCCGATCAATCGAGCGTGTTCACGCACATTCACACGCGACAGTGATGTATTATGCTCAGTGTTCATTCATTGCCTCAATAAGACCGCTCCACCTCGGTGCCGCTCAGTTTTGCTCAGTTTATGTTACACAATAAATAACATAGAAATTAGATACGCAACAATAGGTGACTTGAATAGCTGTTTTGTGTTGAATGCGCGACCACGTAACACTGATTTACTAAGGGATATAATCACATTTTTCTAAACTATGTTCAGTGTGAGACTTACTGGGATTTTTTTTTTGTAGGCCGGTGAAGTTGTTAAGGCCTTGCTATGACAATAGCGTAGTCAGTTAAAAAAAAAAAAACTGGAATTTTGCGACATCCCGAGTACGATCGTTAAAGCGATATATTTAAGTATTTTCACGAGCACGATTTTATTTAAAAAAGCTTACAGGTTTGGGTCCGTTCGTGCGTAAAAATATAATAGACATTACCCGAAATGTTCCGCGAAACGAATCTTTATCAAACTTTAATCTCGCGTGACAAAGAAACTCTCGGAGTAAATCCCCGTTTTGGTCTGATATCGAATTGAAAAGCATTCAGCGTGGTAGAAGGGCGAGGGCGGGGTGCGGGGACGAGTCACCTGCCTTCAAAGCCCTTTCTAACTATCCGTTTTTCTATGCCGATATATTCCGGACCCTTTTCAATGATATTCCGCCTCGAAGTAATAGTTTGACAAACTAATATTAGTAAGATGGCTCGTACACTAACTGTAATTACATAACGACACGAATTTTATCTGATATTATGTAACTATGTAATAGAATATTGTAACACACAGAGTGTGTCGAGGGAGCTGGTGTTCAGGTGTGACTGTTATTTATGTATATTCGTCCTATTCCCAAAAACAAGACGTTTTCTCTGCATCAAAGGTAACATATCTCATGTTCTTTACACCTGATGCATGAAATTGTAACAAATAAACTCACATTCGCATTTATAATATTAGTTAGTTTTTTAACATCACAGTTGAAAATAAAAATAAAACATGTCGCTACAGTGTACCCTCGTACTCCAATCGGTATTATTATAAATACACACACTCTTAGCCGTAGTGTGTGCAAGGCATGTTACAAGCACGCAGATTAACCCGCGTCCTCTCAACCAAACATATCTGCGTGTGTATTCTGAGGGACATTTGAGGCTAACCGGTAGATTTATCGATGTACACCTTGTATTTATGTGGGTACAAATGGATGTTTTACCGCTCCACCGTTTTACGGTTATGGATTCCTGGTTGCGTGAGCGCGCCTGCCTGAAGTAACGAGCTGCTCGCCCTCGCCTACTCTTACAACTTCACTGAGAATTCTCACGGCGAGTTACAATACCGAACTACGCATTACGATCATTTATAAAACCGGTAAAAACTGTTCATGATCCGAATAGCGACCGCAATCTCCTATGGTATGCACGGATTGTGACGGAAGTAAAACGCCACATAGTTCACTAATAGCTTTGTCTTTATTTTATTACTAGCCCCTACCCGCGACTTTGTCCGCGTAGTAATAGTTACTCTGGGCTAACGCTAACACGCAGCTGAAGCTCTCAAAAGGAAAAAACATTCTGATTTTAAAACCTTTTTCATCCTCCGTTCCTATTGGCCTTGGCATGATGATATGTAGTCTATAATCATTCTCGATGAATGAGCTATATAACACTGAAAGAATTATTCGAATCGGACCAGTAGTTCCTGAGATTACCCCCTATAACGTCACAACATCACAACGTCACAAACTCACAAACTTTACCTCTTTATAATATTAGTATAGATTGTTATGCATAGGATCTAGCTTCTGATAAAAAGCATCCGCTCATGTAGTAACGACTGTTGACATTTGAATACTACTTGATTTAAAATAAATGCTAAAATTGTAATTAACGAATTTTAGATAAAAGTCTTGTGCAATACCTAGTCTTACCATAAATACTCAAACAAAATAATAATAAAAAAAAATACGTGTGGCACACGGGGACTGCCGCGGTAAAGCTATTGCATAGCATTTTTTATTAACTTATGCAATTATAATTATTTATTTATTTTATTTATGCAGTATTTTTTTCCTTTTTTTTATACTACGTCGGTAGCAAACAAGCATGCGGACCGCCTGGTGTAAAGCGGTCACCGCAGCCTATGGACGCTTGTAACATCAGAAGTGTCACGTGCGCGTTGCTGACCTCTAAATAACCTATTAATTTTCCCCTCGAAGTAACTTTGTTTATTTTTCTTTCATATTAATTCAAATTACACTTTTTGAGCGTGGTGACCGATAAGAAAACAAATTTTTTTCTTTTATTAAATAAATGAGAAGTTAATATTGTTCAAAATATTTTTATTATCTTACAATACATGTAGGTTATTCAGGAAAACACTTAGTACACAAATTATACGAGTACAGATATTCACTGTTGTACATAGATGATAAATACCTATACACCAGTATACTTTCTCACATACAGCTGATTACGTATTCGTCCGATTTCGGAGCAGCTCGTCTTGATCTGTGCGAGCTTTGTACAGTCGTACCATATATACGTTAAGCAAACGCTCGGCCGATCTACATGGTAGGCAGAGTGGGGGGTGTTAGGTTTTTTCGTTACGGAATTTTTGGATTCGGTCTCCACGTTCAAGGCCCGCGATAGAAGCTATGTAATAGCTTAAAATTAAGCTTCCTTAGTGCTTTGAGCATAAATACGGTCATTTCATTGTTAAAACGTTGCTGAGGTGTAAAAATTTCTCATCCGTAAACAATTTTTTTCTGTGACTTCCCTTTACGTACCGCTTCAGTAGTTGTTTCGATTTTACCACCTTATTCTTTTTATCAGTTACGAAATGACCAGTACGTCTTTTATAAGCTGCAAGTCCTAAGTCATCTTTTAAAATACACGACATGGTTCTAGGTGCTATCTTATCTTCCGAGACAAAATCTTTTGCTTTCGGACAGGATTTCTTCGAATTCTTTCCCTTATTGCTTTGACCACCTTTTTCGTATGAACACTACGTGGACGGTCACATGTTTTTCTATCACAAACAAAGGTGTCATTGTACCTATTAATAGCTCGGTACACAAACATTTTACCAATACCAAGCGTATGGAGACTTTTAAATATTGCATTTGGCTCCATACCTATTTTGTGTAATGCAATCACAGCGATTCGGTTCTGCTTATCACCCCAATCCATTTTAATATCGCAAAATATTGTACAATATATTGGCGCCAAAATGAGAAAACGCAAAGAATAATCATATAAAAATGCAAGATTCCAAATACAGTAGTTGTAGTAATAATATTCGTCCAATAGGACATGCGAAGATATTTTGGTTTCGAAAACGATTTTGCTTGGAAAAAGCCCTATTAAAATAACGGTATAACTTGACCGCTTCTAAGTGCACGCAACGAAAATATTGTAGGAGATGATGATAAAAGCAACTTTGGAAATAGGTTGTATGCTTCTGAATTTAATATATATCTGCTAAATAAAATGTAGGTTTAATTAGTTACTTACGTATCTGTAAATTATAGGCATATTGTTAAATTAGTCATGTTCACTAATTAAAATGGAAAATGCGATCATATAATTGCCAGATGCTTATTTCTTACACTAATCAATATATATAATATTTTATTTTATAGTAATTAAGAATGAATTATATACTTTGTTGCTCGTTTTGAAATATATAGAATGTTATAAAATAATATTATTTTACTTTTAAGATACTTGTACATTTCTTGCGATAAAAAGTTAACAAACTTTTTTGATGTCATTTTCTTCTGTTCGTGACGCGAGTTGTTCGCGTTCGCCGCCAGATGGCCGCTGCGGACTCCGCGGTTTTTATTTTCGTAGAAATAAAAACGTCAAAGTAATTTCAAGCACACTTTCAGACCCTGGAAAAGTTTATATTATTACGAATAAATACAATAATCTTCTTCCTAGCGTTTTTCCGGCTTAGTGCCAGAGTCCGCTTTCCTAATAGACTTCCTCCACTTTGCCCGGTCTTCGGCATCCTTGTGTATGAGGTTATTGTCCCTTAAGTCCGCCTTCAGCACGTTCAACCAGCGTTTTTTGGGCCTGCCGCGAGACCTCGGGCCTTGTACAGTCATGCTGAGGCATCTATTTTTGATATAGTCTGGCGGTCTGTGACTTATGTGGCCGTACCAACGGAGTCGAGTCTCCTGCAGCTTGTCTGCGATGTCCCGGACTCCAACGCTACCACGGACGTGTTCGTTTCGAATGCGATCTAATCGCGTAACGCCACACATCCACCGCAGCATCTTCATCTCAGTGACGTGTAGCTGTTGGACATGTCTGCCCAGGACCGGCCACGTTTCGCTGCCATACAACAATACTGGACGGATGATGCACTTGTATACCAGACTTTTTAACTTCACCGGTATCCTTTGATCACATAGAACGCCAGTGACTTCTCGCCATTTTGCCCAAGCGGCGCCTACTCGAGATTGGACGTCGTGATCGATTGACCCGGACTCGTGTATCACAGACCCTAGGTACTTGAAGCTGCTGGTCTTCGCAATGCTTTCGTTACCAGTTTTTAGGGATTCGGAGTCCGTGCTACTACAAGCCATGTACTCGGTCTTCGCAACGTTTAGTGTTAGGCCACTGTTCTGCAGCGCCTCATTCCACCGGTTTACTTTGTCCTCCAGTCTCTGCTTATTCTCGTCTAGCAGCGCAATGTCATCGGCATAAATCATTAGCCACGGAGATTGTTCGTGGACCTTTTTCGAGATTACGTCAAGTACTACGCTGAACAGAAAAGTGCTCAGAGCTGAGCCTTGGTGGACACCAACTATTATTGGGAATGGGCGAGTAACTCCAACGGCAGTCCTCACTACGGATTTCGAATTGTGGTACATGTCTCGGATAATGTCAATATAGGTTTGTGGCATGTTTTTTTCCTTCAAAGCCCACCAAATTACGGGACGCGGCACACAGTCGAAGGCCTTTGACAGATCCAGAAAAGCCATATGCAATGGCTTTTTTTTCTCCCTGTATGCCTCGGCCAGCATTCTAAGGGCAAAGATGGGGTCTATGGTGCCGAAGCCAGGGCGAATCCCATACTGACACTCCGAGACAACGCACTCTTGCCGGAGCTTGGCGTCGATTATGCGTGCGAAGAGCTTCATGGTATGACACATGATTTTAATACCTCGGTAGCTACGACAATCCTGTATACTACCTTTACCTTTGTAAATTGGAGTGATGATGCTAGATCTCCAACAGTCAGGCATACTGCGACTAGTGAGTATGCGGTTAAAAAGGTCAGTGAGTATAGTCACACCATAAGGCTCCATCGCTTTCCACGTTTCAATCGGTAAATCATCCGGGCCCACTGCTTTTTGAGCTTTCATGCTGCAGAGACAACGTAGTACCTCGTCATACGATATGGGGGCAACAAGTCCGAGATTAGGAGACATTTCTGGTGGGGCTATATTTGCGCGTTATGAGTTTAGTAACTTACTGAAGTAGCTCCGCCACCTCTCTTTCACCATAACTGCTTCGCAAACAAGGGTGCCATCTGAGGTCTTCACACAACGACATTTGGTTATATCCTGCGTTGCTTTCTCGCGAGCATTTGCCAAACGAAAAATGCATTTTTGGCCCTCTTTGGTCTCCAAAGTGTCATATAATGGTGACAATTTATTATATCTGGCTTTGGCGACGGCTCGCTTGGCGGCATATTTAGCTGTTTTATACGATTTATGGTCTTCAGGAGAACCGGTTTCTTGCCACTTCTTGAAGCGCGTTTTCTTCTCCCGGATCGCCTCTTGCACCCTCTCATTCCACCACCACGTTTCCTTGTCGATGATACGGCCTCCCTTCGAAGTGCCAAGCACCCGTTTACCGAGCCTACTGAACCTCAGAGTACCAACTATTCACGGATTGCTCGTCATTTGCACTGAAGTCAAATTTAAGAGCGGCTTCACGAAAGTAATCTCTCTGTGATCCATTCAGCAACCACCACATGGTTCTCGGATTACGTTGTTCAGGTACTTTCTTCCTAGGTACTACCAGAAAATCCATGACAAGGATACGATGTTGCGTTGTGAGACTTTCTCCTGGAATAACCTTGCAGTTAGTTACTTTACCGATTTGGCTACTTCTTATAAGAAAGTAATCAATCTGGGTGGCGTGTGACTCACTTTTGTAGGTTATAAGATGATCGGGTTTCTTCTGGAAGAACGTGTTCACGATCGCCAGGTCTGATACGAGGCAGGTACTGAGAATTGAATCTTCCTCTGCATTTGCGCGACCATACCCGAAGCCGCCATGAACACGGTCAAAACCTCGAGATTCCTTGCCCACACGTCCGTTAAGGTCGCCTCCTACGATGACCTTCTCTGAATCGGGGATGCAGCGCAGTACGTCTTCTGGTTCGTTCCAGAAGGCTACATTTCCCGACTCTTGGCAACCGACTTGAGGAGTATAGGCACTGACTAAATGAGTGATTAAGCCTTCACTTAATACTTTGACCCAAATAAGTCGGTCGCTTTTTCTGTCACCTTCAAGGAGGCCTTTCTGAAAGTCTTCAGACAGTACCACCGCTACGCCATTCTTCCCGGAAGGAGAACTGGAGTAGATCCGTTTGTAACTCTGCCCGATGTCTCGTGATTTATTCCCTTTCCAACGCGTCTCTCGTAGGAATGCAACATACACCCGGCGTCTCGTTAGTACGTCTGCCAGTTCTCGGTGGCGGTCAGTAAGGGAACCTATGTTTCCAGTGGCAAAGCGGAGTTTCTTTTTGAGTACTTGCGTCTTTAGCCGTGCCCGTACTTGACACGGTAGTCCTCGTCCACTTGTCGCAGATGTAGGGCGACGTGCCTGCGCGTCGTTATACGGCGACGCCCTAGCCACAGCACTCAAAATTCTTTTCATAACTTATCCATAAGAAATGACAGGTTTGTGATATTACAAGAAGCGACCACCGTCTGACCTTCAAAACCCCGAAGGGGATCACATTCGCCAGAGCCTCGTCTGTTGTCCAGCAGGGTGCACCACGAGCAGGTGAGGTTGAATATTGAATTATATTATGCAGATATTGTAACGTCCAATATGATATGAATAACGTAACTAATAGTACCATACTTAATATGTTTTACCAGTTTCACCACATCAAAATCATAAGTAGTTTAAAAGTTCCACTGGCAGTAATGATTGTCCTGTTACCTCGCTTAAAAAAAAAATCCAAAGAAAAACGCTTTCAACTAAAAGTTTAAACATAAAATAACTTTTACAATACACTAGAACTGTTTCCAATGAATACTGGTGAAACATAGACTCAAAACTATCTTCTTATGTTTATTATAACTAAGCAAACCTGAAGATATGAACTATTAGTTCTATAAAGTGTATCGCGTGACCTCCATCCGGACTTTAGTCTGTGTTAATTACAGGATCTAGTGCGCGCTTCATCTCTATACCTTGTATAGTAGTTTCCATTGTGATGAGAATCTATTATACTATATATGTATTCAAGTATGATTCAACCACATGTAATTGATACTGCGCCGTAATTATGTATTTCGTGAAAGTAAAACTATAGCAGAAAAGGAGAATGACTTACAATCATAATTTATATATTTATACAAAATTCAGGTTTCTATTGTTTATATGGTATTATTTCCGAAATGACGGAAACGATTTTAATAAAAAAAAATTCTGAGTATTTAGGGTGAATACATATTACTTTTTTCCAAAGGGTTTCAAGTGACACAGTAATACATAATAAAAGAATTACTATATGTAACTCTAATTATTGTAGGAATATCTTTTATACATATAATAAGAATGTAAATCTAACGCGTCTGTACTTTGTGAAAAGTGCACTTGCAAACAACTTTTCCTTTAAATAATTAACGAAATATATTTCAATCATTTTTACAAATGGCTATCTACCTGTCTGTAATTAGAAAGCCAAAATCATAAAGCATGTCCTCGAGAAACATTTAGTCTTGGTTTCATTAAAACCGCTCACTATATCAAAAGTTATTGCAATTTTAATGACGACGCGACTCAAAGAATAAAGTAGATAAGTAAATAGACTTAATACACTCAGACGATTTCATTAGTTACTGTTTTTTCACATTAGGTTCCACGCGTACGGAGTCGCGGACTAAGCTACAATTTTTTTATTTAGCCTTTTTTGCTGATACTATACAAGGATTTTTACATACAAATTGTTTTAACTTAAATCTAATGCATCGGGTTTCCCGGTTCAGTGATCAGCGTGTCAAGTGATACATAGGCTTCTTCCAGCTGCTTCCATTCTTCTCTGTTGGTAGCTTTTCTAGACCAGATTGTCCCTACAATCAGCTTGATGTCATCTATCCATCCTCTAGATTGTCTTCTTATTTTAGTTTAGTTTAGATGACAAAATCATCACGTGGTTGCCATTCCGTTATAATTTTAGTCCATTTCATTCTACTTTCCCTTGTCATGTGTTCTGTCCATCACCATTTTAACCGTCTTATTTTCTTTAGTACGTCTTCCACCGTAGTTGTAGATCTAACGTCTGCTGCTCTTTTGCGGTCTTTTAGCGTCACACCCAACATACTCCTTTCAATTTCCCTTTGACACGATCTTAGTTTTAAAAGATGTTTTTGAGTCCATGCCCATGTTTGGCACGCGTACGTAAGACATGGCAAGATACAAGAATAAAACACTTTTTTCTTAACTGTCATATGAAAGTGTTTGCTTTTAAATACCTCTTTAAGGGACTAGTATATTTTCTAAGCACAGGCCACTCTAAGCTAAGCTACTATATAAATAAATAAAAGAAAGTGATCCCGGTGTAGGCGCTGCTCACGGAAGACGAAGTAATAAACGACACGAGAAAAATGCTTGACTCGCTATTAGTTAAGAGATAAAAATAATGTAAACTTTTTGTTATCAGTTCTTCCCTGGTAAGGACAGGTGGCGCGCTCGACGCTCCGCTCGCTATAACGACATCACATTTTTTCCTGAAACAAAAACCCAACTGAGATAAAAATTAATTCAAAGAACTCTTGTAAAATAATGCGCTAGGTGTACATTTATTCTGGTAATAATGTCTAGCCATTTTTTATTCACTTTTTTCGTTTCTCGAAGTTTTCTGCTACATCTATGTACTTCAATATAAACATGTGTTTTTGTCAGTTTTGTGTTATATATTTAAATGACGTATGGGCTATGTATGGGATATTGTAAGTGCATTAATTATTTATTATTAATCAACATTATTATTATTAATCAACGCCGGAGGCACAGTTTCTAATATTAATTGGTTATTTATACATATATATCTAAGAAATCATAAACAACTCGAGTTCTTCAGTATATACGTCATTATCAAATTTATACAATACACGCAAGTCAGTTTCAAAATTCTCTTAACATTAAACTGAAACAAAATATTTAAAATATTTATTTATTATAAACATTCGGTTTATAAATATAAAATATTAATTCAAATATAACCAGTAAAACATTGTGATAGTTTAAATTTGGTTTGAATAATTGATCAGTAATAGCGCTCGTGTCGTTGGAAACTTATTTTAAAGGCGGCGAGCCCGATGTCGGTCATTTAGTTTGATTGTTAAAGCGAATAAATACAGTGACACAGGCGCGCCCCTTTCTTTTTCTGTCGCATAATTTCGAGTAGACATTAGTGATCAGTGATCATCTACCTCGGTGTACTGCTGCTGTGAGGCCATCTTGTTGAGAACCACGTGCTGTAGTCGCGGGTTCTTGGGAAGTTTACGCTCACGTATTATACTGCGGCGGCTTCGAATGGCTTCCTGTCGATGATATTTTTACAAATCACAATAGGTTTGCACCGTATTTCTGTCGAGTTTTGCATCATGGTTAACACGTGTTTAATTTCCGTATTGATAGCTCTTATAAAATCTTCAGATTCTTCATAATGAATACCTTTTGTAACATTAAAACTTCTGTACAATTTTTTATTAATTTATTTGCGTTGACCTTATACTTATTTATAGCGTGACCATCTGTAAATTTTTCGTTACCTATACATAGGTTATTATTAATTTAATTTGGAATATAACCATGGAAGCACTTGTTGTCTTTTCGTTGTTGGATATATATTTATTACTTTTTAATCTTACCTCCCTCCACATTTTTACAAAACATACATGCCAGTGTGGCAAATATTTATCCGAAATGAACATCGTTTTTCACGTGTTTGAGGTTTTTTGTTCACCTACATATTATATACATTACGCCATTGGCCGCCGTGGAGCAGACCGATTACTCCTTGGATGTTACTGTGCCCACTGAGGCTGACAGCTGACCGACCGTAGCGAGCTCTACTGACCCGTCGGCTCCTAACGCTGCCAGCAGCTTGGTCCCCAGTGAATGTGAATCACTGTATCTCCGGTCCGAGCCTCGCTGAGCTCTGTATACGAGGCAGAACCCTATCGACGACCAAACAAGGACACACCAGCCTACGGTTTTGTTGGGGGACCTTTTCCTTTATTTAATTTAAAGTTATCTTGATGATGATTGATGGATTTACTCACGTCCAAGTTTGATCTAATAGTTTACTTAACTGAATGAGAAATGTTGTTTGCCTTGTGTTTATTATTAACGTTAAATCTACTGTTCTCTCTTCAATAGACATTTATGTATCAGTTAATAAATGTGCTACTCTTCAACTGAGAGGTTTCATTTACACCTCTAAGTTTTTATAGTAACATCGTGTGCAATAGTTGTTCTATATAATATCGACCATCAATTAAAACAGTTGAAAATAAAATAAAGTAACTTTGTGAAAGAAAAATAGTATTACATAAGATGAGACATATAAATATAGTAAATACCGTGTTTGTATAGTGCATGTATCTAGTGTGAACATGAAACTATGGTTCGTTGTTCCCGAAAGACGACATCGTTATGTCGCGTCGGTGAGCGGCGCGCGACTCCGCTGCTCCGGTGTTTGCTTTCACAGTAAAAATATTTGAAAAGAAGACACCGTGTATTTTATGCAGTTTACTCTTCATTAATTTTGTTCTATTTTTGATAGTTATATTTCAAATAAGACTGCAGGCCGTCTGCTATTTCATTGCAAAAGGTGCATTACAAAAGATGAAGGAAATTTTAATAAGAATATGTAATATAAAAAAATCAGTTTTAGTTTGTGGTGACTTTAATATAGATATTTTGAGTACGTCGCCAGATGTCACTATGTTCATATCATTATTTGGGTCCTTTAATCTGGATCCCATCTTTAATGAGCCAACAAGAATTACACCTCAAACTAGTACTTGCATAGATAACATCTATACTGACTTTGAAATCATTAGCGGTAGTATTATTACTGGGATACGGTCTGATCATAAAGGATTACTTGTTAGGATAAATTGTGAAAAGTCAAGTGTTCATTGTAAGAAAACAACCAGACTTACATCCAAAAGCAGATTAGATCATTAAAATTCCAAAACATTTTAGAAAGATTATCTACCAAGATTTTTAATAATCAAGGCGTGAATGATGATTATAACAGCCTGTTTAACATCATAAGTACTGAATTTAAGAAAAATTGCCCAAGAAAAGTTATTAGTTTAAACCAAAAATTCAGTTTTAGTGAATGGGCTACTGTAGGAATTAAAAAAAGTAGAGATCGACTATACGATCTATATTATAGGAGATCATTAACTAGCAATTAATCCTTTCATACTTATGTCAGTTATTCAAAAAATTTTAAACGTGCTTGTGTAGCTGCAAAAGCTAAATTTTTAGGGAATAAAGTTCTTGGATCTAGTAATAAGACCAAGACTATCTGGCATATTATAAATAAATAATTAGGGAAAAACAATATTAATGATAATTCGCATAACCTCAATGTCGACGGAGTTCATATTTCAAACAGTCCAGAGGTAGTAACTGTTTTCCAAGATTACTTCACTAATATACCTTTACAGGTAACAAAAAATATTACTTCATCAGCCCATGGTGCAGTATCGTTACTAAAAAATTGAAGTGCACCTATAAATTCAAAATTTAATTTCACGTCTATTAGCGCAGAGGAAATAATAAGGACTTTTAAACTATTAAACATGAAACATACCGAAGACATTTGGGGAATGTCGGTAATAGTAGTACAGTCCTTAATTATCAATATTTCACCATATTTGGTAAATATATTTAATCAGTGTATAACAGAAGGAATCTTCCCCAATTTAATGAAAATAAGTAAACTGGTTCCTTTATTTAAATCAGGCTGTAGGAGTAATCTTGGAAATTATGGACCGATTTCTGTACTGCCGTCCTTAAGCAAAATTTTTGAGAAGATTATGCTTAAGCAATTAACAGCATATTTTAACGCTCAAAAGATTCTAGATGGTCGACAGTTTGGTTTCATAAAATCAAAATTAACTACTGACGCTGGTGCAACGCTACTTAGTCATATTTTTCGAGCTTGGGAGGGGTCGCAGGACGCTATTGGTGTGTTCTATGATCTGTCTAAGGCTTTTGACTGCGTTGACCACAGTACCCTTATTTTGAAATTAAAATACTATGGTGTTTGTGGAGCTTCTCTCGACCTTCTGGTCTTCTATTTAGAAGATCGTTGTCACACAGTTAGTGTAGATGGGACAACGTCAGCGGGATCATTGACTCGAATCGGTGTCCCACAGGGTTCTATTTTAGGGTCGTTTTTATTCTTGGTATATATAAATGATCTACCGCTAGTGGTTGATAACTATGCTGACATGGTTCTTTTCGCGGACGACACTTCACTATTTAGGGCAAAAAGAATAGATTCAGGGCTCAGTTTTCTAAATAATACCTTAAATAAAATTTCCGATTGGTTTACATTAAATAATTTATGGCTTAATGCCGACAAAACAAAATGTATAAGATTTACTTTGCCTAATGTTCCGCTTACTCATAGTAGAATTGAGATCGATGGGAGTCTAGTAGGTTTAGTTGCCAATACTGTGTTCTTGGGTATTACACTTGATTCGAAATTACAATGGAGTCCTCATGTAAAAAAATTGGCGCGAAAATTAAGCACTGCTTCGTTCGCAGTACGAAAGATCCGCCAGTTAACAGATATTGCCACTGCTAGGTTGGTCTACTTCGCTTACTTCCATAGCTTAATGTCTTATGGTATTTTGTTATGGAGTACAGCAGCTGAGGTGGAAACCATATTCCTATTACAAAAACGAGCAGTTCGAGCAATTTATAATATGGGGCCTCGCAAATCATTAAAGACTAAGTTTCAGGAATTCGGTATCTTAACTATGCCCTCCCAATATATTTTTGATAATTTAATGTATGTCCGCAAAAACTTACATATGCTGGATCAAGTAAAAGACCAACATAATCTAAATACTAGAAACTACAACAACTTGGTCATTCCATGCTTCAGGCTCACGAAGTCCAATAACAGTTTTTTAGGTAATAGTGTTAGGTTTTATAACAAAATCCCTAAATAGGTTACCAATTTGACGGATAGTGAGTTCAAGAACCATGTCAAGCGGGTTTTAATATCTAAAGGCTGTTATAGGGTGGACCATTATGTAAACGATTGTGACGTCTGGAAATGACGCTCCTCTCTGTAACTAAATTATACTTTGTAAAAATATGTAACATAAAAAGATTAACTAGATCGAGTTTCTTGCCGGTTCTTCTCGATGACTGGGTTGTTTTCCGAACCGGTGGTAGCTTTGACTTTCATAAGCGCCTTCTCAGGGCCTAAATTGAATAAAGGTTATTTTGATTTTGATTTTGATTTTGATTGCAACAATGCATTCATGGCTACATATTTCCTATGAACATATGGAAGATCTACTCAAGATACTCACTCTATTAGCATCCATTGCAAGAATTGTATATATGTATCTTTCAAACGAGTCCATACACACTTCTCATAAATAATAGAGCCATAGTTAAGGCTAGTATTTTTAAATGATTTTTAGAACTAAAGATATTTGTGTATTTCTAAAATCGAATTTGGAACGTGTTATGTGTCAATATACCATTCAGTTCAGTACATCCACATTACCTTGTAACTCTATTTAGCTTTCGTTCCCATTACCCTACGCTGCAATTTAAAAACATAATGTTACAAAAATAAAATAATACAATAGTTTCATAACGATTTGAATCGTTGAATAGAATAGAAGATGTAATATGGAGGAGTATGTCATCATAATAGTATATTAAATCTATATATAGAGTTTGTTTCAACTTATTCTATAATATAACACTAACTCCATTAAGATAACTCTTAAATGAGTATTAAATGAAAGCGCAAGCGCCAACTGTTAATATATTACAACGAACGCGACGCGTCTTGTAACTGCTTCCAATGTTTTAACAGCTCTTCTAACATTACTCTCTATATACGGTCGTTGGTTACACAAACAAATTAAACTAAAACATTTTATTTCAACCATTTATTTGATTAATTATAACGCCTAGAATACATTTAGAGATACCTCTCAACTTTTGCGATCCGAAGAGAAAGATCTCACAATTATAGACGGGCAACCGTGAAATTCCTGCTTTTAACTGCCCTATACATTTTCATAGTAATCCTTTAAACCGAGAAACGGTCTCCTCCTGTGGACTCGTATACATTGGAAATAGGATAACCTCTAAATCATTATAGTAATAAATTATATGCGAAATTTGCAAGTACGGTCCTGACTCGCCATTAACACGACACTTAAGTATAGTTAGCTACACTACTGAGCACTGACTCTACTGTGAACTTACCATCCGGAACAAGTCATCGCTTAACATTGTTATTTTAAGCTTGTGTGAGGAACTCGGCAAGATTTACTAAATCAACCCCAAATGGTGTGTTTATTTTATACAATCAAGCCAATAACCTAAATTATATTTAAAAGTTCGTCATTGTTCCTCATCTAATACGAATTTACTTACCAGTATGTGCACTGGAGTTTACCAGATTTGGCCTTCCACGGCAGCGGCTCAAGCCTAGGTTCGATCCCTCGGTAGGGAGCCCTTGAGTGCGTTGCTTGCGCGATACGGTGACACACAAATATACATCACTGCTACAACACTACACGATCACCCCCACACACGTGCATGCCTACACGCTTACACATGAAAGTGGAAGGGTTTACTTTTTCCCCTTATCGAACTGAATAACTCTCAATTTTCCGATAATAAATATATGGAGGAGTTGTTGAGGCGTGTATGCTTGGTACACATATACGTTTCAACATCTCATACACATATAAATAGTTAGCTAGGTTAACTAAGATAGGTCGCGATTTTGCATGCAACAGGCAACAGCCAAGCCGAGGTGTGCCGTGCATCCTTGACCTGGTTGCCATAATAAAATCGGCTGAGTGCCTTAAGCGCTCACCTTAGTAGTCCGGTGAAGCTGTTAAGACCTTGCTGGTGTAGACATTTCGAAAAAAAAAGCACTGAAGTAATATTTGTAATTAGAAAGCACTTGCAGGACGAGTCGATCAAGTTATTCCATCATGAATACAAAGTACTATAATAAATCAACGTTACACCAAAAACAACACAAACCTCCGAATTCACTAGTCTATATTATTCAAAGGCGAGAAATCATAGCGCATCAAAGGCTCTCATTCCGCGCGGTGCCACAACTCCCTTTTCTGTATCTCATCTCTTACTAAATTTTCATTTATATTATGCTAATATACTCATAAACAATGGCGTGAGAGGTAGAGTGTTGCGAAAACAACTTATTTGTTAGTAAAGTAACAACAGAAAACTATTAAGATAATTAATGCTCGGTCGAAGGATACTCACGTCATGATGGAGGCAGCGCGACCGAGCCTCGGCCCGTATTACTATCACTATCAATATTACTATAATTATTCAGTCTTTCCGAAGAGTATCAACATCATTTGGTGAACCCGTAAGTGATGATTTCCATGAGATTTTAAATCAAATCTATTATCGCGATATATTATGTATAATACCAGATGGTTGTCCCCCAGAATCTCCCATTTTACTGAATAGTAAGATACGGACACTGAGTCACTGAAAAAAATTGAAGAAGTTGTTCAGGTATCGAACAGCTCCTCAGTTATCCCAAGACTTGCGTACATTGTTGTTCGTAGCATGTGTAAAAACAGGAAGCGCGGTAATGCCTAAGAAAGTGTGATTTGTTCAACTATTCACGATTAAAGGGCTCGTATTTTATCGCGAGGATTGCCGAAGGATCAAAGTAAAATTGCTTGGCAAGAATTACAGAGATTCTGACATTTTTCTCGTGCAATACAGTAACACATCAATATGCATTTTATTAATTATATCGTTATTATGGCTTCCTTCGAGTTTTCAAAACACACGATTGTAGCTAAACGATTATTTCAGAAATATCTAAGAATGGAAACAATAAAATTATAATTTGAATTAGTATAATGGTCGTACCGTCGTTCTCCTCGTGCTCCGTTCACGAGTAAAGGACCGGCTTTAAAATAACTCATGAGTATATTACAATTATTCTTTGACGTCGTACCCTTTTGTTTTCCAGCGACGTAATTATTGTTCGTAACGCTGTTCGGAGTTTTCAAAGAAAACAATTTCGTATATAAAGAGCTCTTACTTACGCAGTTACTTGAAATGTTAGTATTTACAAAGAAAAACTGGCCGAGTTGAAATTACTCTGAAACGAAATGAAACGTGTCTACAATGTTACATAACCCTTTCAAAAGTTTATATAAATTTCTCTTTTCATCATTGAATTTTCTCTATATTCAGTTTAAACAAATACTAAATGTAATGATAAATTTGAAGAACAAACGTAGATACTTTTGTAACGTTAATTCGTATCTCATCCAATACAAACGTTAGCCTTATATAACACAGGACGAATATCAGTGTAAAATTAAGGAGACAAATATTTTGTTGTATCAATTAAATGAGTTGGCTATTAGGAGCGCGTCAGGGCCGGTGCGCGCGCTCCCTGGCGGCCGTGTTTCCAATTAACTGCGGATTGTGACCGCACAAAGAGCTTGATTGCCACTCGCCGGAAGATAAATCGAAACTGCCTCTTAAACTGAACACAAGAGGCAATAAAACTCGAAATGTTTCGTTTATAAAATGGCAATAATAAGTGAACAAACAGAAGTGAGGTACCTAATCAAGCGGAAACCTTTCATCAGAATTTGCATTTCGAAACTGAAGCGCGGGTGGCCATTCTGACGCTCCGAAAGCTGAACTTCCAATTTCCTGTATATTATTTAAGGAAAATACATTTCTTAAATTTACATTCACAGTACAGACTAAGTCGCGTTGCAAAATTAGCTCAATAACTAACAAATTATTGTTATTTAAATACCGAAACTATATGTCAGAACGATATAAATATTAAATTATATATGTGTTATAAATCTAGTCAAGTACAAGCGAGGCTTATTATTCCACAATTATGAAAATTGGCTCTTCTATTTTCATCTGTCGCTCTCTTCAAAGTTAGTTGTGGAATCTCACAGGGGCCGTTTAAAAATATCCCTTATGAATATGTTAACTTCTCAATTACTCTCTCTCTCTCCCTCAAGAACACTTTACGTCAAAGTTTACGAGAATACGTGAAGATTTGTTTCGCACATAAATCTAAGCTTTCAAAGTTGTTAACTCAATTTATCAATTAGCGAGCCTAATATGACTACTGCGCGTCATTTATCACGGTGTTATACGTGCGGCTGACATCTGAAATGACTCTTATTATTTTTTAAAAGAACGATACATATAGATACTATAAATTTGAAATAAGCTACTGGTTGGTTTTAAGCTGCAAATTCTAAACATAACACTAAACATTAAAGAAATAACCGGTCAATAATTGTACACTTTATACATAAACGTGAAAAACACGTTCTCATTAGCGTTGCCTTTTCAATAATAACAAATTTATAATATATTTTAAGTGAGAAACTTTCAACAGATTTCATCTGAAAAAGCAAAAATCAGTTTCGAGAAAACCCTTTATCAAAGTTTGACAAACCACCATTCTGCTTGTCTAGAGAAATTAACAAGAAGTGAGGCGACTACAGTCAGAAGAGGACGCGACGGCGCGCCCTTTCTGATATCGCGAGACGTTTTGTTGTATTTTAAATTTATCTGCTTCTTTAGCAAATTAATTTCATTTTGTCGTCTTTATTACTATGGGACCAGTCGTTTATCACTAAATATCTAAAAAGCACTCGTCTAATCGAATGTAAGTATGTCATTATAGTAATATTAAGCAAGTTATAAATACCACAGTTGGACAAAGAACTAGAAATATTTTATTTCATATTGAAACCGTTTAGAAAATAACAATAAATATACGTAAAAAAATAACGTGAATCTGCACATTGGCACAGTCGTTTGTGAATATATTTGAAACAGATTGAATTAACACGTTTTGATCGAAATATTTACATGGCAATATCAGTTATTAAAAATGCTATGAATAACGTAAATGCTATGTATATCCCCATATTATGATTAAACAAAATAAATGAAATATATTGTTCATATTTTTTTTCTATAAAATTCATTTGATAGTAAAATCACCTATAAATAGGTAAATAATAATAAATCTTACTTTTGGAATAAATAAGCATGAGTATTAAACTGACTTGAAAACCTTTAAGATCCCAAGTAGCGTCTAATGAGTAATTACTTTCATTGAATATTCATTTACGCAATATTAACTTAAGACATGATATTTCTCTCTAAGAGCCTGACAAAGATATTATTGACGTATAACAAAACACCTCACTTGAAACATATTAATTACTAGCCTCTGCCCGCGATTTCGTCCGCGTAGAATAGATACGCTAACACGAACACGCAGCAGTTCTCAAAAGGAAACAACATCCCGATTTTGAAACATTTTTCATCTGTGCTCCGCTCAAATTGGCCTTAGCGTGATGATATATAGCTTATAACCATTCTCGGTGAATGAGCTATATAACAATGAAATAATTATTCGAATCGAACCAGTAGTTTCTGAGATACCCCCTACAACGTCACAAACTCACAAACTTTACCTCTTTATAATATTAGTATAAATTTAGTTTCGAAACAGAATCACAAACGAGTCATGAAGATACTTTAAAATAATAAAAATCATATTTTTTTTTATAGTAAACTAATAGGCTTTTCTCTTTATGAAATAAGCTACTTGCAATTGCAATATTGTTAACATACAACAATTCGCAGCATTGCCATAACAATGTACCTGACATGCAAATACTAATTCATTTAATATTCCTTCGCCACAAGTACTACAACACAGTACACGTAGCCCGTAGACTGTGCTGCAAGCCTAGTGAATAAATTGCAAACCCTTCCAAGGTATTGTCTAGGCTATTACACTCTTTTGCAAAAAAATGCCAAATTTTGAAAAGCAAAAGTAAATCGTTGCAAGGTCTAGTAAATGAGGTAGAGGCAGTTAATATTTGAAGTTCCTCTGGCTAGTTACAGTTGAGCAGTACAAATAATGCACTTATAAAGTCTTTTGCTTTGCTAATCTAACGAATTTCAATCAATATCATTTTTACGTTAAATTTGAAAACTCTTTCTGATTCGACTGTGGATTGAGAATCATAACTTTCCGCAGTCGACTTAAATTTATTGTTGTCCACCATAATATCCGGCAGACGATGGGACTCTTAGAAAACAACTTCAAAAACGGAAGCTTTGTGACTAGAATTGACTTTCATTTATTTAAATAATAATTTATTAAAAATTTTAGAACAGTATTACATAATAGTTTATTATTCTATATAGACTAACTTCATGAGTACCCATTAATGAAATGGCGTCTTTTAACATTTTTATGGACGCTTTACGTTCTTTTATACTAGATGCTATATAATGTTGAAATATAGACAATGTCTTTTTTTTATATCATAGGAGGCAAACGAACAGATGGGTCACCTGATGTTAAGTGATCACCACCATCCATAGATACTTGCAACACCAGGGGAGTCGCAAGTGCGTTGCCAACCTGTATTTGGGAGGAGAGTGGGGGAGGGGCAGGAAGGAAAGGAGGAAGGGGAAAGGGGAAAGGAAGGGTAGTGGGTCTCCGGCTCTCTCACTGACCGAACAAAACGCAACAATGCAAGCACTGTTACTTCACGTCGGTTTTCTGTGAGAGGGTGGTGCTTCCCCGAATGAGCCGACCCATTCGTGCTGAAAACAATAATAGCTTCAGCTTGGCTCTACCACTACCAAAATCTATACTATATGTGGAATAGCTTTTATCATCGACCTCAACGCCCTAATAAATAAACTACATTTAAATTCTATATATGAAAACTCGTAACTAAAGCATCCTTTTCAGGTAGTACCGTCCAAAAATAAAGGCATATTGAAATTTGGATTATTCTTAAGTAGGATATCTTGTCGGTATCATCGGAGTTAATCCTTAGAGCTCTGAATCTTCAAAAGCAATGTTTCACCGCGGTAATCAACCGGGTCCCTTCTCTACAGGTTTTGTTCTACTCGTTTTAACGTTTATCTTATTTATAAATTTATCTTGATTCCAGGTTTCACTTGTAAAACGATTACTTCTGAAATGTAAACTCTCTAAATATAAATCGGAGTTATCCTATTTAAATATTTAAGTTGCTCAGAAAAATCCCAAGAAGATTATCATTTGTTTTTGTATCTTAATATTTTCTTTTCTTCTATAATGATGTTAATGCTTCTACGCCACCTTTATTCTTCAACTCAAATAGATATATCACTAATTTCATTTCATATTTAACGTGAGTGATAGAAAGTTCTCGAATAACAAGAGATGTATGAACACGTGAATAACCTACATCTGTAGATTTAGCTGGAAGTTGAGCGAGAATGGAATTTAGTTTGTTTGCACGTACATTATGTATAGCGGTATGTGAAGTCATCGTGCGTCGACATTAAAGTTCGTTTACATGCACGGACTGGGAACAGTTCGCATGCGAAACGCTCTATATGCTTGCTCGTTTCCATGTAAACTTGGCAATTGAACTAACTTGACGAAAGAGAAATCCCTGAAGAGCAAAACACTCAATTACTTTGTAAAATTTAGTACTTCTCAGATGAGGTAACACTACTTGACAACGAAACATTTGTGCAAAATTGTCGCGCATTAAGATGATGTTATTTTATATTTTAACTAAATCCAAATATGATAGGTATAGAAATCGCACGCTATATACTCTCATACTCATAGTATTGAAGTGAAACTCTTTACGTATGTAATTTGGTGAACTTATTCGTACCGTCATAATATAGATGTTGCTAGCATCTTTCACTTGTATCTGTATTGTTATCAGTTCATTTTAATTTGTACTCAGAGACTTCAATCAAAAACCTGAACTGAAAACTCAATCACATTATATTGCGCATGCAGCAAGCCGCAAGTAATTTTAACTTAGTAAACCTACATAAGTACACTAAAATAAGCTATAAGATATAATGAATTGTACTATAAAAAAAATACCTAGAACGCACCTTTATATTTTTTCAAAGATAAACTTTTTCGAAAATCTTGAGGGCTTGCAGGATAAAAAAGGATTACACAGCCTCGTTAACATAAATCCACGACAATCCAATATTATAAAATACCTAATTCGGAATCCTCGAACAAAACGAATGTTTATATATCTGCGTCGTGTCAGAAATGCTTAACTCCATATTAATCTTATCAAACTTCAGTAAAATTTGTCAGTGCCATCGGGTCGTGGAGGGTACAAACCACCGCCGTTGGCCGATTTTTACACTCTTGTTACATACGACCATAAGCGTTTTACGTGTAGAGCAATAAATCTGCAGCCACTCAACAATTCGCTGCAAGCTAGACGGCTCCGTCGTCACGCGTGCGAGGTCGTGTTTGTGATTCCGCTCCGCTTCGGCCTATGCGACGATGCGTCCCAGCGCTTCCTCGTCGGCTCAGTCAAGACGACGACCTGCAAAAGGCCCTCCTAAGGGCCCTCCCGATTGCCAACCAACAACCCCTAGCCAGCCTACGGACTCCGCCGCTTCCTCAACGCTACGCCTACCGGACCCAGCACCAGCGAGACTGCGACTCGTCAACCGTCTCCGGACCCACGGCAGCCGTCGCCGCCCCGCGAGGCGTCTTCTCCCGCGGTAGCATGCGAGAGTGATGTCATTGCTCTCGCCCAGCTAATTTTAGCTGGGACTCTGTCGGAGGAGATGGTAGTGATAGCATCAGCGTAGGCTGGATGGCACTGTTCCTGCGCATCCAGGAGGCAGCAGCAGGGCCTCCAACCCTCAGCGGAAGACGTGGCAGTGCTCGCGCGCGCAGGCCGCGGCTCATTCACGATACCCGCGATTTCGGACGCGCCGTCAAGCCCGCTCGGTCGAGCGCTGCGCCAAAAGCGCAGCGAACCCGAAGCCGGGCCCGCGAGCACTCGCGCGACATCACCATCATCACCAGACGCCGAGCAGGAAGTAAAGAGAACCTGCAAACCAGAACCAAGACCCGCGCAGCCCTCTCCGCCGCGCGATATACTCGAAAACCAAGCGAAGCAGGTGCGCGCCCCAACACCCGCCCCCGCTCCGCCGCGAAGTGTCGCCCGCGCGCAACACTCATACGCGGCGATCGCAGCGCCTCCTGCGCGCGACTCGCCATCAAAACCGGACTCGCGCCTACGGAACCCTAATGTGCAGCGACCGGTCGACAGTGCTGCCACCGTGCCCGCGTTCAACACCTCGTCCCCCGCCTCGCCTGACGCAAAAGGCACGCGATTCCCGCCGATCGTGGGCGAGCGCCTCCCCGACTGGGCAGTGCAGCTCCCACGGCTGGAGGAAAAGTTGGGACGCGGTCCCAATGTCCGCGTCTACGGGGAGGGGGTCCGATTCATACCCCAAGACCCAGAAGAATACCGTGTGACAATTGATTTCCTAGAGAAGCAAGAAGGACTGGAGTGGTTCACCTACTCCCCCCCCCACACTACAAGGCCTCAAAGTCGCTATTCGCGGCCTTCCAAGCGGCACAGACGTCCAAATTATACTCGAGGCCATCCGTCAAAAGGGCTTCGTTCCCGAATACGCCCGCCAGATCAACGGACGACGAGGCATAAACGGGTGCATTTTCTTCGTCGTCCTGAAACGAACGCCCGGACTTTTTCCCGCAATCTATGAAGTCTCGAAAATAGCAAGCCTGCTTATAAGTATAGAAGCCTGGAGGGGCGAGCGCCGGCTCGCACAGTGCTTCCGCTGTCAACAATTCCGGCACTCCTCCCAACACTGCCATCGGAAGATTTCCTGCGTGCGGTGCGGGGGGCCACACCCTGCCCGCCAATGCGACCGCCCCAAGGACGAGCCGGTGATCTGCGCTAACTGCGGGGGGCGCCCACACGGCCAACAACAAGATGCGCTGCCCCGTTTTCCAACGGGGGCTGAGAAACCGCCAGGCAGGCACCGCACCCCGGACAAGAGGACCTGGGCGCAGAACAGAAGTCAGACCGGCGGCAGAGACAACCGTTGAATATGCGGAGACGTCACTAATGGCTCCCGCGAACAACCCCCTTCCAAGAGGCGAGACAACCAAGAAGCCGAGGCCCAGAAGACGCCAACACAAAATAAATAAGACAAATGTTTTTCCGAGATAGCTCTTAATATAAATATAGTAATGTAAACCTAATAACTAAATAACTAATTTTAAACGTACAGACAATCTTTGTCAAAGCATTACATAATACTAAGCAAATACCTGTATTCTACGAAACAACAAAAGTATAATTTAAGAAACATATTTTAGCTTTAAGTATATGTAAGTAGGTAACAAATCACACGAGATTCCATTATTCTTGTCTCTACGGTTAATTATATCAGTAGAGTGTTCGATATCCAGCAGGTTCCCTGTCCTCCGTCACCTCTTAGAGATCATTAATTCAATAGCCATATATATAATTCCATGCCTGTGCGCGAAATGAATCATTATAATTACGTTGTCTGCCGGAGCCGAACGGAGTCGAGCGACCACTCTAAATAATTACCTTTGTTTTATCTTTACAATTATTGTTATGTTAATTTGTTACATTAAGCAAGTCCAAGAGACATTAAGGGATCACGTCACAGCAGTTTGGATTGAATTTGTTTTCTAAATTGTTTCATTATTATGGCAACAACTTTAAATGCAATACCATTTAAATCTACGTTTACAGCGGCACCGATCGATTATTTTTCATTTGTTTCATTCGATTGTGCTTGACTCGATTGAAACTCACATGATGTTACCTGAATATGAACCAAAAGATAGATAACCCTAAGCCTAGAAATAAAAGTGGTTCTCGAGTGCAAATGACGGAAGACATCTACAAGTACTAAACAATAGATTTCCAACTGTCAGAAAGATGGCTAGTTAGACGAGCATTCGAAAAAGCCTTCAAAGATTTTTCTTCATGAATGCTGATAACAACATTAGAATCACCTCCATCTACGCTTCCACTGCTCTATCATCTCATCACTGAGCCACTTTAAACTGGGTTCTCTTTAATCAGATACTTAATTGGGAAATTAATTAAAACACGTGTAAGAGGCAAGTCTGATGCTCTATATATTGTGTTTTACACGCACACGCATTTAAAGCCATGTTATCTTTTGTTTTTCTTACTTGTAATTTACGATTTTATAAATCGATCGATCGATTTTATAAACAAAAATTTATCATTGTCCCCAAAACATTAACTCTCTGTTTCGATAGAATTAACATAGTTTTTAAATAGGCGTCATGATACTAATTACCCTTGGTCTTAAAGTATATTAATTACCTGGAAATTGAATGAACATTGACTCGACCTACCTTGATATTGTGTCGCTTATAATTCTTACTACTAACGAACTATTATTCAAGTTATTCTAGGTAATAATAACAATATGCTGATTATTAAATAATACCTAAATGGAAGTTTTCGGAATGTTTTATGTTATTTTTTATTATAGTCTCTTGTTAGACTTTAGTTTGATATGCTAATTCATTTGTTAACATAGAATTACTATGTAATAAAACGCAAAGGAGTTTTTGGCGGGATTTCAGTCTGTCATGTAGTGGATTTTATATTTTATTCATAATCTTGTGTTAATTGACTCTATATTGTATAAAGTTGGTGGTGTTTTATGTAATATGGTTAGTTTATTATGCATAAGTGAAGTGAATGAAAAATAATACCATGGAGCATGCAATTCTGAGATGCCACAAAAACTCCATGGAAGGTTCTAACAAGGGAGCCACCATCTTGTTAGAGTGTTGATTCACACGACGCTTGGTATTGAAATGATCGTTTTACGCTTGTAATATTATTGACTACGTGA